>CM076570.1:176659060-176792725 GCA_034641835.2 Pinus albicaulis
TGAATTGGAATAAATTGTAGGAAAACTACAAAAGAATATTGCTAGGTTGTCACACACTATCAACCAAGTTCAAAAGGATGAAGTTCAAAACGCTCAAGTTTGGTTTGGTTTGCACGTAAACATTTGATGCATTACCTTGCTTTAGTGATGATGATGTGAGATACCTATCCATTGATTTCCTTTAACTAATTAGATATTTTTATCTTGTATAGGAATTCCTATAAGTCATGATCAATAAATTTCCATTGATATTCCATTGGACAATACATCACAATAGATCTAATAAAATAATATGAAACCTATGCTATAGAGGGTAAATTCCTCTAGAATCTAGTTCTATTATTATTGATTTAGTTATTATACACACAATTTTTAAAATGTGGAAAATAGAGAACAATGTAATACAAATGCAAACCAATCACAATGAACACCAAGCTATGACCCGGGTAACCCTTTTTAGCAAAAACCTAGATAAAAGTTGAGGCTACTTTTCTCTCTTTTGTTTTGAATTGAAATGATGCAAATACAAAGGAGTAGGAACTCTATATGGAGCTACTTGAGTCTTATGGCCTGTGGATTGCTACAAAATATAAACCCCCTATATTATACTCTCTCTCTCTCTCTATCCACCCACAAGTTCTCTACTCATTGTGGAATAAAATGCACTCAAATAGATCAATCATCCTCTTGACTTATGATGGTAAATCATAATAGGTCAACTTTCAGGAGGCATACATTTTTATTTGTTGAGATCTGATTGAGGTTATTCTTGTGCCATTAGAAATTTACCTATGCTTAGATTATGAAATATAGGTCCATAATAAGTTTGATACCACAAAACTAGTCATTTAAGGCATTAAAATGGCTCCTAAATTTTTTCACGCAAATTTTTCCAAATTGGGACCACCAATAAAAATGACCTACAAGTTGATTCCTCCAATTTTTCCACTTCAAATGCATTGAGATGGATGATTAATAATATAATGAGCTAATTCAAATGATACCTCCCCATTTTGGGAGGCTTGTGGTCCCCAAAAGCTTATATTGAATGAGGTGAGGAAAATTTTCTTCTACCTTCTCCCTGGAGTACCATTTAGCCTTGCCTAGAAGTTATTTTTTCAACCTGATCTACTAAAGGTCATCTTGCCCTTGTCTTGTAGTTATAAATATCTTTTGCAAAATTATATCCTATATCAACTTTTCCTGAGAATCTAGTGCTAAATACTTTTTAGAAGGTAGGGCTCACTCCTCTTCTTGATCCAACATGGAATTCTCATAGAATTTTAGGCTTCCCACATTCATAACCAATTAAATGTGCATGTATTTTGGTAGACTAAGTCTATAGGCATTATCCCCCACCTTTTTCACTAACCCAAAAGGACCATAATGTAGAGCCTTAATTTTCTTACTAGGACCTTGTAGCCTCTCCTTGTTCAATTGTAACCATATTGTCTCCCACTCTAAATAAATTCTATATTCTCAATTGATCATGCACAACCTTGTACTTTTACTATTAATTATTCAGTATCTCATATACTTTTAGATTAATATGCTTGATATTATCAAAAAATTTCTCTGCCCGCAAAGCACCCCTTGCGAGGTCATCCCTCACTCCTTCTTGTTGTCCATATGTAAAATACAAAGGTGGTGGTGGAAAATTCCTAAAATAAGTTTTGGGGATTACCATTAGAAGTGTGTACTTAGGCTATTATAAGTGTGTCGTATGTAGATTATATTTTCATCCCAAGTATCTAGATACTTCTGATTACAACCACTCAAAATTTTTACTAAAGTCTTGTTGACTGCTTTTTTTTTCCCGTGTATATATGGATTGAATGTTGTATACCTCTTTAACTTTTTATCCATATTCTCCTACAACATATCCCAAAATGCAATGAGAAATTCAATATCCCTATTTGAAGCAATGATGTTTTGTATCCCAAAGTGCACCCAGAACCATCCAAAGAACAAGTTTGCTACTTCTTCCTTGTTGATGGTCTTTTTACAGGGATGAGAATGCAGATCCTACTAAGCCTATCAACTACTATGAACATGTAGTCTTGTCGCTTCTAATTTCTAGTAAACCTCCCACAAAGTCCATGGAAATTCTTTTCCAAGCACAGTTAGGTATAGGTAAAGGATGTTATAGACCTTATTTCTTGGTTACTAGGCGCTATTGGTATAATAAAAGCACATACACATGTACCTATTCACCATCTTATTACATTTTAGGCCATTACACATACCTCTATAATTTTTCAAATGTCTTCCCTACACCAAAATACCCTACAACCTTGGAGGTGTGAGCCTCTATGATTATCTATAGTCGCTCACATTAGGAATACATAGTTTGTCCAGCCTGCTAAGTAACCCATTTCAGAGATGATAATCAACTATGTTATTTCAATTATCTTCAGGATTTTGGATCTACAATTGTTGAAACACCTCTTGGAAGTCCTCATCCTCTGTATATGCCTCTTTGTATGCATTATGGGTTAAAGTATCCATGTGAAATAAAGTTCCCAAAGCAATGGTCTTTGATGTGTGTGGCATTGAAAGCATGTCGACTAATTTTTTTGTGCTACCCTTCTTGTACTCCATCACTAAATGAAACATTGGTATGCATTGACCACTTCATGATGGAATCCATCTTAGAAGGATCTATCTTGAACTCTGCTCCACCAATCATATGGCCTAAATACACAAAATACTATTGTACAATCTCACACCTCTTAAGATTTTCCAACAACTAGTGCCTCTTCAATGTATCTATCACTTGCATCAAATCTGAGATGTGCTCCTCCTAGGTAGCATTGTATACTAGTATATTATCCAAATAAGAAATAACAAATGAATCTAGAAAAATAAGGAGTATGTAATTCATTACTCTTATTAATGCAACTAGTGTATTGCATAGAAAAAATGGCATGACTAGTCACTCATACAAACCTTGTATGGTTTCGAAGGTGACTTTTTGGGTATCTTCTTCTCTAACTTGAACCTAATGGTAATCTAATTTTAATTCCACTTAACTCCTCATAATTAATGTACCTTTTTCAAGTCCCATCTTTCTTGGGCACTAATCATGATGGGTACCCTCATGGTGATGTACTTGGTCTAATAACACTTTGCTTTAGTAGCTTCTTCACCTTATTTTCTTCTAAAACAGACTGCCTATAACACCCAATGTTCAACAATGGACTGCATAGTTACCTCTTCAGTGGTATCCCTTTAGGCTCTTAGAACACTCTCATGTACTCTTGTATCAACTCTTCTAGTTGTTGTATTTATTCCTTAGGAAACCCCTCTAGGGATTCATTTTTGCTCATAAGCTCTATTAGAGACTATTTTTCTCTTACGAATAACAAAACATACTTATTGTTAGAAATGATCAAGTTCTTAACTTGGTTGGCACTTGGTAGCGAATTCTTTGACTTTCCCTTGTGTGCATTGGCGATGAAGGATTTTTCATCTATGATGAGGTGATATTGGTTGGATTTGTGCATCAATATTACATTGTGTGTGTGTATAGGGACTCCCAAACATGACTCCACATAAATTAAGTGGAACAACATTCAATTCTACTTTATAAATGAAATCAACGCTGATAGAAAATTTGATTTTGCACTATTGTATTACCTTTAAATCTACCTCCCTTTTAACCCATCCCAATGGACATGGGCTGGGATGGTCATTAACCTCGAATCCATTTTCATTGACTAGATATATTGCTATGATATTTTCATATGATACTGATTTGGATAAAGTATCAATTTTTGTCTTCTTGGCTTGTATTTTTATATGGAAGTGTTTGGTCATCTCATTTTATTCTTGTTACTAAAGGCTGCTAAAATTCATCCCCTTATGCATTAATGTGCATAAAATATTATCATCCACATCTAAGTTGTTTTCCACTTGATTGCTTAAATAAGTGGCTAAGATTTTTTTTCTTCTTCACGTCTTTGTTTGAGTTCCTCTGGTTGAACTCTGGATATCCTAGCACATCCTCTGTGTGATCATAAATATTTCATTGGTTGTTAGGATCATTGAATTGGTTTTCTTTGGCTACTATATTCTTGTCCTTTACCCCTCTCCATTTATTCTTCGTTTTTTGGAAGGTTCCTAGTGTTCCTTCTGATATTATCCATTTGACTGCCCTTTCTTTTAGCCTATGCTTTCCATGTATTATGCATGTACACAAGCCTCATTCATAGTTCGAAGTTTGAACAACATCCCTTGATTTTGTATATGTTTATGTAGAACTTTGGGATAATTGAGGAGTACGTCTCAGTTATTGATGTTGGAAAATGTAACTAGTTTCGGTCTTCATAATTATCATTTTACTCATGTCATTATGTATATCTTATGTAACAAGAAAAAGAAGAAAGAAAAATATTATTTTCAAGCATGGGTTTCATGCTTCTTTTGTTTGGTAAACTAGTTTAAGAATGTTCTTCATGATTCTATGGTTTTTCTTCATAAGAATATTTGTCATGAGCCAATAAAGTCAATATCATTTGTATAAGAGCCATTTGCGAAATTTGTAACATGGATTTTTTTTGTGTGTCTAGAAAGTAAAAAAGACTTCCAAGCACAAGCTGATCATACAATTGACAAGTCAACCTAGAAGAGGATATTTGACCTCATGAAAGGTATATCTATAGAAGCAATTTTGATTTCATTTCACATACATTCAATCTGCACAATATAGAGGTTCAATCTGAAGCAAGGAACAAGAAGGAAGTAAGAGTGAAGGTCAAGGAAGCAAGAATAAATGAAGAAAAGGAAGGAAAATATGTTTTTGAGACTTATTCTCCCACATATGTGAAGGAATTAGGGTTTCTCAGCTATTAAAGAGCTAAGAGGTGCAGGTCAAGATTGTAGATTTGAGTTAGGGGTCAAAACTGAGATTTAAAGCAGATTGAAGGAGGATTGACCCTTGTCGACTTGGTTGATCTTTCACCTATTTGGAAGATATTCTCGGAGGGTTGAATTGGTGCTTGAAGGAGGTCTTGACTTTGGTATTTGGGTCTTGGATTTATCATTTGATCAAATTATATAAGAAGAGAATATATTCTTTCTAGGTTTTCCACTTGGAGGGTTTTTTCCCTAGCTTGAAGCATATTTCTTGTGTCTATTGTCTTTATTGTTTTTTCTCTTGATAATTTTTTGATGAAAATATATAATAAATAAAAATAAGGAGATAACTAAATTTAATAAGAAATTATTAAGGATGAGGTGAATTTATTTAAATAGTTTCCCTACTAGCTTCTCCAACAATTGGGAGAGATAACTAGCATTATTTCCATCTTCTTGAATTATGTGGTGCACTCTTGTACACTTTTCCCCTATCTCCACCTAAAGTAATGCCACTAGATTCGTTGGTCCTCTAGATATAGAATAATGTATATTTGGGATTTTATGAGAGTTTTAAAATCCTCCCACTTAGTTACTATAGGATCTCCCTTAGTCCTCAAGGTTTTCATGTGAATTTCCCACCAGGTCAAGGCACAAATATATAATTTCAAATGATAAAATGAAATTTTTGTTCCTACTATATATTTTGAACACTAAAACAAACCTCTAAAAACTAAAACTAGTGATTTAATTTCAAAGCATTGATCTCACCTTGATACGACTTGATATCCAAATTCATTTCCATATTGAAGATATGTCATGAATGGTTCATGGCACTTGACCTCAACAACTATTTTTTGGGTTTCCTAGACTCCTTTGCTTCTTCATGATGCCTTCATTTCCCCTTTGATTTAACCTCTACATTCGAACCTCCATCTTCTCCAAATAACCCAACCTTATTGGTTAGGGAGACCATGATGAGGCTCACACTATGAGTTATAATTACTACTCGTCCTTCCAACTATGTAAACCTCTCATTTGTTGGATTTTGAGGGCTGTCATTTACTGATTTGTCGGCCATGCCTTATGTTTTATGAATTTATACTTAGACTGATATAGATCCCTTGTGACTTCACATAAAATAGTGAAAGGAACATGCTCTGATACCAATATGACCTATAAAATTATATGGATATCCCACTACACAACTCATCATAATAGATCTAATAAAATGATTTGAAATCTATACTGCCAAGGGTAAATTCCTTTGTATTCTAGTTTTGTTATTATTGATTTAGTTGTTATGCTTGCAACATATAAAATGAAGAAAATAAAGCAAAGTGTAATACAAACACATATTAATCAAAATGAACACCAAGATATGACTTGGGAAACCCTTTTAGGATAAAACCTAACTAAAAAATGAGGCTACTTTGATCTCTTTTTTTTGGAATGGAAATGGTGCAAATATAAAGGAGTAGGCCCTCTCGATGGATTTCCTTAAGTACTATCACCCATGGATTGATACAAAATATAAATCCCTCTCTCTCTCTCTCTCTCTCTCTCTCTATCCACCCTTAGCTACTTGTCTCTAATATGGAGCAAAATGCACTTGAATATAATGGAACCCCTTTTCCTCATGGTGGCCTAATTACAAAACAACCTAATAGCCAACCAGGGGTTAAATTCGGCCCATTCAATCATCAACATGAGTTAGAATTCAAACCTTTTAAATTCTTCTTCATAGTCCCCACATTGCTAACTCCTTTTCCATGAGTAAGGAGTTTTTATGTGGCATCCTCTCAAATTATGGTGGTCAATCGCGATAAGTCAACTCCTAGGAGACATAAATTTCTCATATGAGCTCCAGTTGAGATGATTCTCACATTATTGGAAAGGTATCAGTGAGTAGATTATGGAATCTAGGTCCATAATGAGTTTAGGATAAAAGAATTGGCCTATTTAAGGCCTCAAATGAAATCCTAAATATTTTCGCCCAAATTTTTCCAAATGAACCACTCGTTAAAAAATAAGAAGTTGATTCTCCGATTTTTCCATCAGAAAGCATCAACATGAAAGAAATATTATAATGATCTGCATTTTGACCATTCTATCATCTAATACTTGAAATCAAAACCAAAAATCATATGTCAACAATGAAGTGATTCTACACCAAAAAGGATAGGAAATCCAATCGTTGCTTTAAAGAATACAGTGTTATAATGAAATATGTAGAAGTCACAATGATAGAAATGAGAACATGGAGATTAATTCCCCTCCCCCCTTTTTCTCACATATATAAATGTCATTGCATGTTATTCCCACAACATAGGTCACATGTTCATTCCTTGCAGGTTACTTGAGTATTGTGGATCCTTGTACTTTTGAAAATTAATCAATTATTATGAAATGAGTTGCCCTCATATTTTTTATGTATAAAACACATTTATAGAATTGGGAACAATGAAAGCAACAATAAATTTGCTATGAGGAAAAAAAACTTTTTTACACAAGTAACTTCAAGGATATATGTATGAGCTCATATAATGAGTGTCATTAATACAATGTTTCTACTAAAGTAGAAAACACCCAAAGAGCCCCTCAAAGAAATACCCTATGAAGCTTCTAACCTAATTCCTACATTATCGGAAAATGTTCTGAAGACAACAACTTATTTGGACATTTGGAGGTCATGTTTAATTGGCAAGATGATAGAATGAGAATTATCATCACAGTATAAATACCAAATGCCAATTATTATATCAAAGAAGCATGTGTTTGTTTGAGCAAGGGGTAGTTAACATTCTAATCTCTTAACACAATTATTAGTCGATATTGAATTAGACTTGTATCTATGCACAAATAGTACATGTAAATTTGTATATGCACAAATAGGGTAAGCAAAAAAATCCTAATGTATTCTACTATTACATATTATTCTCATAAAAATAAGGGCCTTCTCATTGTTTAGCAAGCCAAAATTTACTAGTTATTAGTGAAAAAATGAAATACCTTACATTCAGTTGTGGGAATGCAAGACTTCCCATTCAATGCTTAAAAATATTGAAGCCATATTTGGGTGGGGTGTTGCACAACATTTTGTCACCGTCCCCGCAATCCCTTGCCCCGTACATTGGAGGACTATTCTCATGATCCCGAGTCAGCAGAAATGTCCCGAAACACCCCATGGCATCCTTCCGCAGGCGGGCGCACCCTCCCCGAAGAAAATTTCTCGTAAAACCCTAAAAATCTATATTTTGGCATCGCGCGGTAGCTAGTTCATTCTCACACGCTCAATGGGAAATGCATATTAGTGGGCGCAAGCGACCTGGCGCTCCTCGTCCCCGTGTCTCACCCGTTGCACGGCTCATTAAGGAATGTTTTTTAAAAAATAAATGGGCGTAAGTTTGATTCTAACAACTTCGCAACGAACCATCGAAAGAAGTTGTTGTTTGCCTCCGTACATCCCCCCGATTAGGCTTTTTTTGTTTTCTTCACCTCTCATGTGGAACCTTCCCAAGAGACAGGACTTTCATCCCATGATTATAGGGATCCTAACCCTCTTCCTCCCTCTATAAAACGCTTCTCCACCATTAGCCCGAACTTTTTGGGGAAGGAATTGCAGTCGAGTGACAACTGGTGAGCACAGCGATGAGGTCCTTCGCGGAGAGAGAGAGTTTCGTCAAATCCTCGACGAAAGCCGGCAGACACGCTCACCGGAGCCTCCGTCGAAGGAAGATCGTACGCGTACATTGTCAGGGAACCGCCCTCGTATCTTAACACAACTCGGCTGGTTCCAAGGACGTTCTGTTTCGTTGATGTAGCCGCAATTTCATTCGTTCCTCTCTCGACCGATCGATAGTTATAAAGTGTGAAATATTGTATGTATGCTGTCTCTCTTCTTCGCATGTGCATGGTATCCGGATGCGACAAGCTCATGGATCGTGACCGTCCTACCAGGAAACCGAAGCACCACTTCTTCTTCGACAACATCACGAAGCGGGAATCAGCCGTAAGCGATCTATCACGATTCTATCTTTGTAACCAGGAATCAACACAACTTTGCGTGTTTCGATTGTTGCTAGACCCACCTAGGCTAGTGGGACCGCTCCGTCCGCGCAGGGGACGACCTTCGGCGGGACCCAGCGTACCTCCGCTAGGGATCATGAGCATAGTACCACCATTAGGGTTGTTTTTTGGGATTTTCGCTGATTAGTCCGTTTGTCCGGTTCTCACCTTCTCGGTGTTAAACCCCCTGTCAACCCCCAAGACTGGGACCACCGTTTGTCCATTTTCATCATTTTTCTACGAAACCCCATTGGCGCAATATCTCCCTACGCTCACGCTCAATCGGCACTTTTGCTCAGGCACTCGCGCCTATCCTCGCTAACATTGCAACCAAACAGCACGCTCAACTCGCTTTAGTTTTGTAGGGTTTGCCTTCGTTCTTTAATTTCCTCCGAGCTAGTTTTTGTCCTGTCCATTTTTTCTCGATTGATTTAGTGCTTTGGGAAGTCATTTTTCACCGTGTTTAGCCCTTGTCCTCCGGTTTTTTTCCATTTTCTATTAGTTTTTCATTTTAGCCCTGGCGTTCTAGGTGCTCATGCCTAGCCTCCTCGTGGGAGTTTCGGGTCTTTGTTTCTCTCGTCAAATTTGTTTTTGCTTTCTTTGTATTCAGTCTTGCCGAGTCCCATTGAATCAGCTGTGTTTATTGAGCATTTGTCTTCTTTTTGTTCGATTTCGATTTGCATGAGCTCAAGCCCAGATCACACGGTTTGTCGAGTCTTTTCAGATTCTTCTTCGTCGGAGGGATCGTCTCGCTATCGCTGGAGTGCAGAGTCTCCCGACTGCACTGTTTGAGCCGAGTAAATCTGATTTGTTTTCGTTTCCTTGCATTATCTTTGTTCTGATGTTTTATTAGTTTTTCATTCATTTAGCAAGGTTCTGCCTAGTATAGTGAAAAATACAAAACAAAATCTTTTGCATTTCTATTGGCACAAAGGAAATTGGAAAGCTCTTTTCGTATTACTAGCATTATATAATTCTTGTGTTCTTTTCAGTTTCATTAGCTTGCATTGAAATTGTGTAGTGATGTTTTTAAAAGTTCATTTCGTTCACGCTCTGAAAGCTTCAACTCTCCCGTATATAGCTCTTCATTGAACTAAATGATGTTTTGTGCGATGTGCAAATACATCGAGAGGTTTTATGAGATCCAAATATTCGATATGGCCTTGAAATCGAAACGTAAATTGAAGATCAACTTTAAAAACTTATCGAATTAACCTAAGGAAACATTGGAACTTAACGAAACATCTAGTGGTTCAAAGGTAGAGACATGTTACGTTGCCTTTAAGCCTAGTGTTCGTCGCTCACCACCGGTTGCTGCACAACGCTAGTACGCACTTGTGCTCCCCGTACCGTCATGTATACAAAGGGAGATCCCATTAGGTTGCAAATCCTTTATCCATAGGAGGCCAAGACCGCCGCCTTTACCTTGATACATCGGACACAAGATTCGGGGAGATTACCCGCACGTACGTCGCTAAGTCCTTGCTGATTTCTTTCATTTTTTACCAAGGTGTATATGGTCGTTCGTGGATATATGGTACAACCATTTACCTAGATTACTGCAGTAGTCACTTTGATCTTCACCCATTTCTAATCGAAAATATCATCGAGCTCTTGTCCTTTCAAGCTCGTGTCCAACTCCGAAAGCGATAGAGGTCACCCTTTGCTTGTTTCTTGACTCTTAAAATATGAAACATCGCAGTTCAGTTTCGTGTCTTAAAAATTAATTCCCGCTCTAAAATGTTCTTGGTTAGAATTTTTGCCCTTAGTGTTTTATTTCAAGGTCGTTTCCAATGGCAACTTTTCCGTAGTTTTCCAACCGAAGGAGTCCTCCGAAGGGAGTCGTAGTCCTTTTCTCGCTTTAGGAAATATTGGTGCTCCTTATATGGCCACGTTATCCCTCCTTGGGTTAACTATTGGGTTTCCGTTTGGTTGTTTTCAACCTCTCGTAGTCTCATGTGTTCCGGCCACCGTACCATCCACTCCTTTGCCCGAGCAACGCCATGTTGATTCGAAGGTGGACCCTCCTTTGCTTGTTTCTTCATCCTCATCTTCTACCGCCCGGTGAAAGTTTGGATTCTAGCACCAGCTTGGCTAAGAAGAAGAAGAAGTCGTACAAGCAAGAGGCTAATTCTACGCCTGTTGCTTCTAAAACACCGCCCGATGAACCTCCAACCCTCCGGAAAGTTAAATTCGAAGCAGCATGTTATGCCAGTGGAACCATCTTCTTTCAAGATGCCTTGGCATTCCCAAGGTGCTCAAATTATGGTCCATCGGTCGTTCCATTGCCTTTGGCTTCTGGTGAGTCAAAGTTGGGGGCATGTCTTCAGCTAGTGGCCGGTAAAGCTCCTAAGAAGCAGAAGATTTCCAATCCTCGTAAGTTGTGTGAAGGGCACCATGTCGTTCACCCTTGTTCGTATATGGATGAATCCAAGAGAGTTTTGGACAACTTCCGACCGTTTCTCGCACCTGCCCATCACCAAGTTACAAATATCTTTCTTTGACCTTCGCCGCCTGATTCAACGATCGCTCAAGAGTCATCCTTGCTTGATCCCGCTCTCTGCAATTCACCATCATGAACCATCCTCGAAAAACCATTGGTCATGGGATCGTGCTGAGCTGGCTCGCTCGCGGTGAACCAGGTATTTTTTGTTGAGATTGGACCTCGATATCCCCCAGTTCTTCTTGTTTCTTGGGGCCTCGTACTTGAGAAAGATCTTCTTGTCCCCATATTTCAGGAAGCTATTCTCCGCCTCCTCATGATGGAGGTCCCGTGAGGATACCCTTCGCTCTCCATGATGGGAGGTGGTGGAGGACAAGCCCTTCTCCTATGTACCGTGGAAGACCATCTCGGTTCGATGGTAGCCCCTCCAAGTAGTTTGGTTAAGCCTTCGATCGGGGGTCGATTCATAGGTTATCGCCTTTCCTTCTTTTTGTGCCCTTTTGGAGATCACTTTTTCGCATGCCTCCCATCCGGTCGTACTCCAACACCATTATAGATGAAGGCGCATTTGTTAGTATTTTATCCTCAACTACTTGGCAAGCCAATTCACCGCTTACGTCTCGTTACGCAGTAACTGCTGGGCTTTGGGGCTGCATGAACCAGTCAACCGTTAGGGATCCTTTCGAAGTTGCCCTCGTTACTTGGGAGGGAAAACCGTCCATCCGGACGTGATGGTTGTTCGGCTCCCCGACTTTAATTTACTCCTCGGGCGATGATTATTCTTATGCCATGGGGAGTGCTTGTCTCCTCCTTCGTGTGATGTGTTTTCTCGCACCAAGGTCGGATCGCACTCATCGAACAACTTGCGTTCTTTGGTCCGACATGGAAGCTAGTCCACCATCATCCCCCGCCGCATCTTTATCCGCCGGTTGTGTCATCCCCGCTGCATGTCAATTATGTGGCAACCGTCCCGTGCTCGTATTTAGTGATAGTGTCGTTGTATATTGGTGTGTCGGGCATTAGTCCACATTTCCAAGATGTTTTCTTCCACCTGGACGTACAAACCTTGGAAGCTATGACTTCTTATTCATTATGATGAGGTCTATCGTGAGCAAAGTTCCTTTTCTTGTGTCAAGCCCCTAAAAATGAAGCAAGCTAGTTTGTTAGAGTTCGTTTTCTTGTGTCGAAGCTCGTTAAAAACGAGAAACAAGGTGTTCCGCAGGATAGTTTGTCTTCCGTAGCAACTTAGTTAAAAAATGAAATGTCATTCGAGGATAGTTCTTTACTGTGTCAACCTTTGTTAAAACAATGAAACACTGTCCGCGTTCGAGTTCTTTGATAAGATCTCGTAAAATCCCGCCCTCTCGTAGCCTTTTCTTGATCTCGTAACTTGAACCTTCACCCTTCCTCGCTTACATGGATTGAAGCTTGGGGGTACGTACCCTCGAATCGAGTCACCATGTTGGGGGCATGCTTACTTTTTCGAAGCATAGTTTGCTTCTCGTTTTCAAGCTAGCAAAAATGAAACCGGTTTCCAAGCATTGTTTATCTTTGCTTCAAGCTTGTGTAAAAATGAAACCAACTCTGCTGCAGTTTCCCGATTTCAAGCTTGTAAAAATGAAACCTTTCCCCATTTTACCTCTCGTGATTGCCATTTTATCAAATCGTTTTTCCGCATAAGGCTTGGTTTTCTCATTCCACCATCACTATCCGCTGGTCAATCATATGCCTTCACTTGCTGTTTTACCCATTCCCGAGGAACTACCGTGATGAGTGGTCTTGTTAGCTAGCCTCTTGACCTTTATCTTGTTCCGAGTAGTTCCACCATCACCGAAACTAGTTGCTTCCTTTATGCTCACTTCAAGCCTTCCAGGAGAGTCACCTTTAGTTGTTTTCCACTCTTTAAAATTGAAAATATTGCCAAGACGTGTCATTTTGAACTCGTTAAATGGCCGCGGGCGATATCTACTCAAAGATATGTTTACCCCTTTTTCGGCTAGGACAGATTATTTACGAAGGAACATCCTAGCCGATTGCGACTAGGAGGTTCTCTACATAGTTTTCTTGTCTTTTCGTATCCGTACTATCTACAAAAATGGATTGCTAGAGTTTTTCCGTTGTCTTTCGACACTCTCTAAATACGAAAAGCCTTAAAGTTCTTCTCCTTTTAGACTTGTGTACCCACCGTCGTAATGATATTACACGAGTTCCTCCTTCCTAGGGTCACGAATGTACTAGGATGGATTTCTTCGAAGGACAACCGATCGTGCTACGTTATCCTCCTTCAAGCTTGTTTTCAAAATAATTGGGGTACCGCCATAAATGGTGGGGGAAATGAACTGTGGATTTATTAAAGCCATAGCATATTAACCTTTAAGAGTTGTGCCCTTGAGCCGTGAAATACAAGTGCCTAGGACATCTTACATAGCAAGGACATAAGATATGAATACTTTTAAGTTACTTAAAAGACTCTCATGCTATCTTTATTAACATGAAGGTTTAATTTGAATGGGACCCATATTTTCAAGACTTTGCACATGGAAAGCAATAATTAGGCAAATCATGAACCACTAACACAAAATGACTTACAATTCAAAGAAAGCTACTGCGATGAGGAATGGATTCTGAAAATGCTTTACGCAGATAAAAATCGTAACGTATTTGATGTGTATTAAAAATAGAAGGAACACAATCACTAGAATGAGATGTGAAATCCCACAAATACATCTAAAGATGTGATGATTATGATAATAAGAATTCACACAGCACTATTGCTTTTAAAATAACATCCCATAGCACTTAACATAGAAGAAGCGTGGAAAATGAAACATCACACGGCGTAAATAAGCCATATTTAGCGCTAGACAAAACTAACATACATCAATTGTGACAACTACTTAACCAGAAGAGCCACCCGCATTCCGTACATGATACAAGAGAAATGGAAATAGTGAAATGAACAAATGCAACCATATCGTATAAGGCAGAAAGCACAGTACTATAAAACACCAAGACCAAAACTTTACTAAACATTAACCTTCTCATTATAATCTAACGTTCTTCTACATTTGTATTAAAGCTTCAACTAAATGTGATATTTAGCAACCTTTTCACAACAATTTCTTTAGGGCAACTGGAACTCGTTTTTCTTTTTGTCGCTATATAGAAGCTTCGTAAACATGAGCGAAAGGATATTTTTGGGAAAAATATCTTCCCTCGTGTGCTTGTAATCGCCTTGAGGTTCTAAAAATAACCAAAATTCATGATGTGGAATAGGGGCATATCATCATTTATAGTTAGGGTCACCATTTTAAACAAAATATTAAACAAGTCAGCTTTTACGTAATAATGCGTGAGGAAATGTGAATCTACTCAAAATTTAAAGGTAACAAACTAAAGTGAAAGTAAAAGGTCACTGGCCGAACTGCGAATCGACAATATTCAACGACGAGATAGAGTTGAGGCGGTTGTCGATACGAAGTGGTGGAACGTTGGCTGATGAGCCTGCCATCAAATGGCATACCGGGTGCACCGTCGTCGTTGCATCGTCATGGCCGTAATGGTTTCCTCTATTCCGAATCACAATGGCTTTAATTGCGAGACATAGTGAATTAACCACCGTAACAAACTCGTACAATGCAATATACTCATTATAAAATCCGGGAGGCGGGAGGAGGTTGAGGTCAGGAAATGGTGCGCAGCGTTGGAAAACGATGAAAAACATGAATGTGAAGAAACTAATGAAAATGAATGAAAGTGGACCTTGGATGTAGGGACCCGTTGAGGCGGAGGCCATTACGAGCCGTCGGATCTCGTGGAGGAGATCGGCATTGGGAATTGCTACGTGATGGAATTAATGTAGACACTTGATGAAGAAAAATGGTGAAAAGCATGACACATTGAGGGCCGAGATCTAGACCGAAACGGACACACGATTGGATCAACGTGATCGCAATTTTAAGGACGAGAATAACACCTTAGAACTTGTGATTGCTGCGCAACTGAGCGTGGCTCGCTCCTGAACAAGATCGACAAGGAGATTAACCGGTGGGGAGGAGGTTGAGGCGAAGGAGGATGGCGAGATCCGGGACCGCTGGACCTTGAGAGTCGTTCACTGCGATCGTACCGCAGGAAACGGGAAGCAACAATAAAATTTTGATTGCGATTGGAGCGATGCGACAGTCAAGCGGATCCACAGACAGATTGACGGCCAACGCAACGGGCGGGGTGAATGAAGAAACGACAAAGGAAAGAAGTTTGTGCGCGAACCATTAGATCTATTAAAATCAATGGCGGAGATTATCGAAAGGTCGACAGCACTTAACACTATCGGACGGGATTTCTATGGTTTACAAAGGAAAAGACGTTCGCTCCGATTCTCCGGCGTTACGGAAACCAGGCCTTACACCCGCGGTGCGTGCATGGGGGCGGGCGAAGGGGTCGATGGGTGCGTCAAGCCTCACATGTGAAAAGTGGGTTTTTGGTTTCACTCTGTTGCGTTTTAAGGCCAGGGAAAGGATTCGACAGGGAGAATAAGGGGTTTTCGTTTTCAAACAAAGGGTATTTCTGTAAGGTTCAAAGGGGAAATAGGAGATTTTGGCGGTGTAAGAAGCGAAATTATAAGGGGAGAAGGGGGATGAAAACAAGAGGTTTAAAAGGTGTAAACAGGGGGGAAAAGAAGCTTTGGGCATTATTCTTCGCAAATGAGAGGCTTCAACCCGGAACAAAGAAAGGAATGTTAAATCTACATGATCAACATTGCTCCACCTCGTACCACACGCTCATCCTTGGGCGCGTCGAGGAATCCCCTCCACATCAATTCGTTAACTTTCCGTGTGGACACCACTCTTTCACACTTTTATTTTTCTTCTCTCCATGATTCATCACGACACACACATCATTCAAACAAAGATGAAAACAAGATAACGAATGTAAACATAATACATCGGGCTCTCTCATTCGAATCCAGAATCGGGAAGGAAGGCTTGAGAACCCACCGCTACGTGGGATTTCAGCAAGTCTTCCGTAAATTTTCCAAACTCGAAAGTGTTATTGCCCCGTTGTTCCACAATTTTAAAAGGGCCAAAACCAGGTAGTGGGTTGAATTTACCATGTTTCTCTCTTTTCATCTTCAAATATCCCATCTAAGCACCAACCCCCAACCTCGCAACTTCCCGTCCTTGGCGTCGATCAAAAAGGTCTCTATCTTCTTCTTCCACATATTCGGGCTAGGGGCTCGACTTCTACTCGGTTCCGTGTTTCTTCTCTAACTCTCCACCGCCTGATTGATTCTCCTAGTCACATCATCGGGTTCTTTCTTGGACCCCTTGGCATGAATCCCGGCCATCGGTAAGGCTGGGTTGTCAGTGAATATCGCTTCTCCCATATACTAATTCATATGGGGACTTTTCGGTTGCTCTCTTGCCGGTAATCCTCGCTGGCTCCGTCGTAGCGACCCCCAATCGTAAATCCCAATTTTTTCGTTCGCTGATAGCCTTCGTTGCCCTCACCGTGTTTTATTTGAAGACCCCACTGTGCCATTTCTCGTGGGTAACAGGCCGTAGAGTGACCTAGCGGTGAACATACCGTCGCGTAAATCGGAAAAATTTGGCATAGTTAAAGGTCATGCATTGTTTCGTCATCATCTTGGCAGTAAGGCCCAAATCAGATATGATATTTTCTTCCATGAATTTCATTGCCACAACATCCGTTGCATTCTTGCAGGTATAGCCCACCATCAGTGAAACAATCAAGAGTCGCTAATATCCACTTGTCCCCACCACTTGATGGAGGATGTATTTCACCGATAAAGTCGATTCCCTCATTGCCGGAATGGTTCATCCACGTGAATGGTGGACTCATGGGCAGGTGCCAACTTCCGTCTTTCACAACCTTGGCATTTCTCACAAGATCTGACCCGGCAAACACGTCTCCAACGAGTTTGGGCGAGTAGAACCGCCACCTTAGGATTTTTTTAATGTGGCTCTGGGCCTGTAATGACCTCGAAAGATTCCTTCATGAAATTCGGCCAATATATTTTCGTCAAATCTTCCGGAGACACAGACAACACCGAAGGATCTCGCCGCACAACCGGCCATTGGCAACAACGAATTTCTCCGTGATTTCAACCTTGTTGTTTTGTATTTAGCTTTGTCACACCGAGAGGACAAATCGAGGTCGAAGGATACCTACCATCTCCTTATACCATGTATCGATGAGATACTTCATGTCCGTTTTCCCAGTAGGTATCTCTACTCCTCAATGCTCTTTTCCTTCTTCTCGTGCCCTCATTAGCTATCATGGACATATTTACACCCAAAGTCCGTACGCTTGATTCGGATAGGATTTTGCCAATCCTTGTCCCTTAATCCGCTTGGTAGCGAATATCCACCTCATATTCTTGTATTTTGGTAATCCACTTCCCTTTTTCCTTCACTATCCCTTGGATATGGATGTCTTTTACTCAGCTTGTGGGCACAAATGCTATGATGTGTGATCGTAGGACATACATAACAAATTCCTTAAGAGATTTCACCAGTAAGCTACTTTTCAATATTTATATTTCAGCTCTACATCATGGAGCACCCGATCAAGAAAATTGATGGGCTGCTCATACCCTTCTTCATTTTTCTCGCAATAAACTCGCCATCGTATGAGGTGATGCAAATGAAAGATCATGAAAGGTTTGGCATAGTTTGGTCCACTTAGCACAGTTTCTCAAAGGCATTTTTTATCCGGAAAAGGCCTTCGTTATTCATGAGACCACTTTGCGATTTCGTTATTTTTCTTTTTTAGCATGTCGGTTATATGTCTAACTATCTCTCGCATAGTTAGTAAACCTCCTAAGAAAGTTAATGCACCCTAGGAACACCGCGCTCTTTTTATTTCCGGGAAGAGAAATGCCATTTATAATTTCTACTCTCTTAGGACTATTTTTACCCCATCTTTTGTCACAATATGTCCCAAAAGCTACTCCTCTCCAATGCAAATAAAGACTTCGTGGGTTGAGAGGAGGCCACCTTCCGCACTTCTCGGTTCTACACAAGTGTTCAATGTGTTCTCGCGTCATCTTTTGAAACACAAGAATGTCACCTAGATAGACCACCACAAACTTATCTTGCTCCCAAACAAAGGCAATGTCCATGTCTCCTTTGAAAAGTGGCCCCCCTAATTAATCAACCCGAAAGGCATCCTAGCATATAAATGTACCCTATGGTGTGGTGAAAGTGTACTTATTCTATATTCTCCGGAAGTACAACCACCGACGACCCGCAGAATCCATCCATCATTGACATCCGAGAAGCTCCATTTACCTTCGTAAAATATGATCCATCTTGGGCAAAGGTAATTATCCTTTAAGGATGCTCGATTCGCATTCCCAAGTCAACACACAACCTTATTTCTCCATTCTTTTTTTCCGGACAAAGGACTAAGTTTGCTACCCACTCGTAGCACTCTTAAATGGCACAATTATTTTGGCTTCAATAACTTTAACTTTTTCTATGGAGGGGAGACAAAGGCTTAATCGTCTAAGCTCGCTTGTGCGGCTTCTAAATATCTCCTTTCAAAGGAAATTTTGTGTCGTATGATGCTAATATCAAAATTTTTCGGTGTCCCTATAAGACCATGCAAACACCTCTTTGTAGCATTGAAATAATCGTAGAGCTCTTTATATTCTCCCAGGAATTCTTAGACAAAACAGCACAATTTTGGGGCTGCACGTACCAAGATCTGTGTCTTTACTTGATTTTCTTCTACCACTTTTTTTGGTCATAGTGACGTCGTTCGTCAAACAATATTTCTAGAGGCACCAGCCCTCTAGAACGTCTCTTCAATTGCAATACCTTATGACCCGGGCCACCTTTTCTCCCATTTGTTTTATGAAAGGTCTTCGCTTCTTCTCTTCTTCAAAACATCTATCTCCATGTTTGACAATTCTCCGATTGCTTCCATAAATATTTTTACTTGCTTCTTTCATCCTCAAACACTTGCCGTTGCTTGATGTTGTCTCCGGGGATTGATGGTCGATAACGCACCTCAATTTCATATCTTAAGAGAGGGTTCTAAGGTGGGATGGCACGTAAGCGTAGCTACTGCAAGTGAACTCAACCATCCGTTCTACTCTAGGCATAAATTGAATGTTAAATGCTAAGAAAAAATTTTCCACTAGGTCCTACGCCTGCTCCTATAAGCCCCCGCCCTAGGATGTTTGGTTTGACATCGATTCTTCACTCGTCTAACTACCAATTCCGAATCTCCCGTAACCTTTAAAATCAGATATTCATGCTTCTAGCTATCTCCAGAATCTTTGGTCAGAGTGTTTTCCATATTCGGCCATTATTAGTGGCTTCATATTCTAGCTTGAAAGACAATGGGACCCATTGGGTTCGTAGGAGAAATCAATAATACTCTAGCCCCATTCCCTTCTTTGGAATTCGCTTCACAAAATGAAGTGTCCGTATTCGCTTCATGGCTCAACGAGGAATGCTCGGTCTTGATCCTGGGTATCGTACGGTTCGTTACACCTTGATCTTCTAGCATCACATGATAACTTCCTTACTACAGACCAGTAGAATTGACCTTAGTTGTTGCATTTTGTAATCGTATTGACAAATCTAGTTTCCCCCCGTACAACCTCCTCTCCGGCCACCGAAAATGGGATAGTAGGATATGCTTGTTCAACTTGATTGACCCACCGATTTTTGTCCCCAGACCTTGACAACAACATGCCGAAGCGAGCCGGGATGTCGTGCCCACCACAATGTCGATCACCACATCTTTGGTCGTATCCGGGCCAAAGTGACCACGCATCTCCTTGATCATACCTAGGTATTTTCAAATCTTTTTTGGAATCAAATTAACAAAGATATTTGTATGGACGGTGATTTTGTAGTCCTAATTGTTCTGGCATGATCGATGGTGAGGGGAACAGATTATGGGAAACTCCCGAATCTAACATATTAGCTTATGTAACAGTAGGTCATGAATTACTAGAGACACATAAAAAAGAGGAGTAGAAGCATCTAATTCCTCAACGTGGGGGCCAAACACAACCATGGGTCTTTCTTCTTGAAGGTTGAGACTATCCGGGATATGCACGTTCGAGGGAGCATGAAGGAGGTGACCCAGGACCGATATGTACGTTCAACAATTCACCAAGGGGATTGATATTTTGACCTTCTCAAGCTCCTTTGTATCTGCATGGAGAGGGCTTTTCTCGTTACGACCTCTTAGACTCTTATTTTAGGCCAAGGGTTTAACTTCTTTGGACACCGACTTGGTATTAGGGGGAATGACCCGTTTGAAGAGGAAATAATTTGATGATTAGACCGCAAAGATTCGCTAGAGGCTCTTTACCTTTGTCTCCAGGACCTTTTGCACCGTTGTTCTTCCCAGCGAGTGCTTTTCCGGGGATGGCTCTTCTTCTCGATCTTGTGTATGAGTCCTTCCTAGAAGATCTCGAGGTCACATTCTTCTACTGAACCGTGCTTGCATGAAATCAACAAACCGCTTACAATCAGTCATCAATCTTTGGGTCTTCTTCGCCTTTAGCCTTCTCTTCTTCTTGTAACGGAAGCTTCGTTTCATTACTTCTTTGCAAGGGACATTCTACCTCATCACTATTCAAAAATCAAGATATGCATCTTCTTGTTCATAGGTAGTGTTCTCGCAAGACCATCTACCTGGCCTTCCAAAATACAATGGGTGTGGCAATTTCATCTTGTTGCTCTTTCCGTTCCCCGCGCATTTGCGCAGGTGGTTTCTCATACCGAGGATTGTAACCCCTATTTGGAGCATTCTCGGGAAATTCTTGGAGGATGAATTCTGGCCTCCAACTAAGTTTGACCAACTTACATTTTTGAAAAAGGTTCTTAATCATTTTGTTCATTTCTTCAATTCTTTATCAAACGAGTCTCTCGTCTTGGCTAGAAGTAGACACCTCCCTCTCTTACCTTTCCTTTTAGCATCTTGGTTCCGTTTTCCTTTGATTTAGCAAAGGAGGCAAAATTTTTCTCCAACTCTAGTGCATCCGTTTGAGCATCATCCAAGGTAGCATGCTTTCTTTTCTCTCGCAGAGAAACTCGAACTCGAGTCAAAAGTCGCCACGAAACAACCTTTAGCAACAGCTTGATGAGGTTTCTGGTATCAAAGGTGAAGGCTCAAACACAATTTATTAAACCTTCGATGAACTCTCGACATCACAGGTATTTTCTGAGTTTGTTAAACTCAAAGAAGAAAATGTCCATGATCTTTCTCCCCCATTTTCTAAGAAAAGCATCTCCATTCCTTCCAAGTGTGGACAGAACGGTCTCCCAATGTCTTAAACCATTTTCAGGCTTCACCATCAAGAGATTGAACAAATAGTCTTAAGACTACGTCTAGATGTTCCTACACAAAGTTCTTCGCAAAAGAGCAAGTAAAAACCCCAAGATGCTTTTGAGTTTGACCTCATTTTTCTCATTAAAAACGGGGTAAGATCTTCGTATAGTCTTGTGGGCATATCATTCAATACTTGAGGTAATGCCAGGGGGTATACTTATTCAATAGGAAACCGGTGAATGTTGGTCATTGGGGGAGGTGGAGGTAGCAAGAGTTTGATGTGTAAGAGGAGGAGGAGGTGGAAGTGAGGTGAATGACAATAGGGATGTATTGAACAACAACTTGAGCTGATGATGGGGAAGACGGAATATTAACAACAGACACTAAAGGATTTCCTTGACCTCTTCAGCCTTCCGGAGTGTGGGGATGAACATAACAATTATAGTATCTATCGATTCGACCTTGTCTTTGATTTGGATGTTTCGCAGGCAGAAAATCGTAGTAGTAACCCCATCTTCCCATAGGAGCTTCGGACCTCGGTACTTTGGCCACTTGAGAAGAGGATATGGAAAGTCTTTCTAAAATAGCAAATCTGTGATTTCACAGATGGATTGTCTTTTCCTCCAAATTATCCCATGTAGGATCTTCTCCGGGTCGACACGCGCAGGGTGTCTTTGGTCGAGACATATCCTCGACCTTAGCCGTGGCTTCCCGAGGAGCCAGGACCGCAAGTAAGTTTATTCGATAAATGACCGTGGGAGTCGCCAAGGTGAGGGATTCACAACCTCAACTCTTCATGCTCACCTTCGAAGAGTGAATAAAGATTTCCGCCGAGGCCCAGGATTCAAATTTTCTTAACTTTGTTCCCTGGCAACGACGCCAAAAAGATGTTAATAACCCTAGAGACACACCTTTGAGTTGGGGAAAGATCAAAGGTTTAGACATATCACATAGCAAGGACATATGATATAACATGGGAAGTTACTTAAAAGGCTCTCATGCTATCTTTAGTAACAGAAGGTTACATCTGAATGGGACCGAGATTTTCAAGACTTTGGCACATGGAAAGCAACACCGTTAGGGGAAAAATCATGAATCTCTAGCACGAAATGTATCACAATTCAAAATATGTACTACTATAAGGAGAGTTGGATCTTCGAAAATGCTTTACGAGATAAAAACTTAGTATTTGATGTGTATGAAAAATAGAAGGAATACTAACCACTAATGAGATGAAATCCCATGTATCGTACTCCAACATGATGGGCTTATGATAACAAGAATTCACACATGTCTATTGCTTTTAAAAATAACATCCCACAGCACTTAATATAGAAGAAGCGTGAAAATGAAACATCATATCATGAATAAGCTATATTTAAAGCGCTAGACAAAGTTCAATACAAGTATCAATTGTGAGATAAATTCATACTGCAATCAGCGAGCCACTCACATTCCGCAGCATGACACAAGAGAAATGAAATAGTGAAATGAATGGGGTGCCTAAAATCTATATCACAAGGCAAATAGTTACAGCATTATAAAACACCAAGACCGAAACTTTTAAAGACAACTCCTTCTTACCGAGACCCAACGAGTTTCTTCGTAATTTGTATTAGTGCTTCAACTAAATGTACACAAAAACTCTTCACAACAATTTTAGAAAATTTTGGAACTCGTTTTTCTTTCTTTGTTGTCGCTTATATAGAAGCCTTAGAAATATGAGTGAGAGGATATTTTTGGGAAAAATATCTTCCTCGCGTGCTTGTAATCACTTTGAGGTCTCCATCAAAATAGCCAAAATTCATGATGAGGAATAGTAATATCATCATTTATAGTTAGGCTCACGCTGCTTAAACAAAATATTAAACAATAGTTTTGTCGTAAAGTAATGCGTGAGTGGAAAATGTGAATTCCACTCAAAATTTAAAGGTAACAACCAAAGTGAAAGTAAAAGGTCACGAATCATGAATTAACAATATTCACCGACGAGATAGAGTTGAGGTACGTCGACAACAGTGGTGGAACGTTGGCCGATGAGCTGGTGACCAGCCGGGCATACCTGACAGACCGTCGTTACATTGGCAACAAGCCGTACGTTCGTACCCGAATCACAATGGCCGTGATTGTAGAGACGTAGTGACCATATCCGTAACAACCCCCCGCACAATGCAATATACCATTATAAAACCGGGAGTGGGCGTAAGGAGGCCGTGGGAGGCTTGCGGGAAACTATGGTACAAAGTGAAAATTGATGAAAAACATGCGGAATGAAGAAACTAATGAAAATGAATGAAAGTGACCTTGGGATGGTGGGACCCGGCGGAGGCGAGGGCGATTTAACGAGTCGTCGGATTCCGTGAGGAGATCGTCAGCTGGGATCATCCGATGGAGTTAATGGGGACATCCGATGAAGAAAAAAATGGCAGGTGCGCGATACACTGAGGGCCGCATCTAGACAATGGACGGTCACGCATTGGACCCAGAGGACCGCAATCGGAAGGGATGGAGGGTAACACCTTTAGAACTTGCGATTGGTGATGCGATTGAGCGCCAACCATCCGCTCCGGAACAATATCGACGGAAAAGATTGACCAAGGTGAGGGAGTTGATGCAATGAGCAGTGAGCGTTGAGATATAGACCGTTGACCTTGAGAGGTCGACTGCGATCGGACTTCCAGAGGATCGCGATTGGAGGAAACGGGAAGCGGTGCCTTAAAATTTTCAGATTGTGATTGGAGCGATGCGATACGTTGGATCCATAGACAGATCACGGTCGGGCATGCGATTGGAGGGGTGAATGGGAAGAAACGATGGGCGCGATGAATGTGCGCGAACCGCGAGATCTATTAAATCAACTAAGTGAGATTGCTTCAAAGGGCTCGTCGTACCGAACACCATCACACCGGACTTTCTGTTTACAAAGGAAAAGACGTTTCCACTTCGATTCTCTCGATGATTAGTGCCCGGTGCCCGACACTTGTCGCGGCGGTGGCATATGGAGAAGTGGTTAAGGGGTCGGCCAAAAAGGGGCTAAGCCTCATATGTAAAAAGCGGGCTTTGGGCCTAATTTCCGCCCATTTTAAGGCCGTGAAAGGATTCAAAGAGGGGAGAACAAGAGGTTTTCAAGCCAAACAAAGGGTATTTGTAAGGTCTGTATGAAATAGGATGATTTTAAGGGTAAGAAGGAATTAGAAGGGGAGACAAGGGGATGAAAACAGGTTTAAAAGGTGGAACAGGGGGAAAAGAGGCTTTTTGGGCATTCTTCTTCGCAAACCGCAGAGGCTTCAAAACCCAGCCCACGATTGTTAACCAAGGATCAATGGTGCAGATGTCGCTTCCGGAACATGGCACTTGTCTACATTCGTGTCGAAGTTGTGGACATCTCATCTCGTTATATTCTTGCCTTCATGGGTTTGGGCATCTTTTTGACCGTTCATCTCGCTTCTTTGCCACGTCCACCATGACCTTAGATCCCTTGATCTCAAATACCGCCAAATCTAATGTCGTGCCGCCGATATGTTCTGGAAAGAGAAGTTGGCCTTCGTAGTTTTCAACCTCCCTCTAATTCTCTGCTGGTCTTGATCCACAAACATCATGTTCCTCTGCCCCGTGTCGATGATGTGGGAAACGCAGGCCCACTCTCGATCGAGGTCACTCGTCGACTTCAACATTATCCGCAAGCCGATCTAGAGACCCTTCGTGTGCCTGACACGGCGTCTCAATGGTAGGTTCTTCGCATTCGACGAAGGTTTTCTATTATTTTCCTTCGATCGTACGATTCTGACGGTGTCGACGCCGCCCGATCGTTCGACATTTCGTGGATTGTACCTACGTGTACCTCGACAACCATCATCATTATTGGTGGTTTCTCTCACGTTTGTTAATGGCGTCTTTATTGGCTAGCACCGACGATGTTCTTCCATGTTCGACTTCAGCTCCCACACCGTACGTTCGAACTTGTACCGTTCGGCCGAGATGACAGCGAAGACCCGGATTTTATTCGATAAACATCTGGTGTCGCGGGTTTCTTTGTGGATTATTATTATTTATTACATGACTCAGTCTTGGCCGGGATGGCTGCAACCACACCTAAGTTCACTTGTTGGTCCTTATTTATCGGATGGTCGCGCCCGATACCTTCGATCTAGTTTTTGTACGCTCTATTTTGACACGCGCCATACCACATCATGTATCAGTAGATATCGGCTGTATTTTCATTCGCGTGTGCTCTCCGGGCGGCGTGTTTCTTTAGTTGGGCACGTTCTCACAAAGCATTTCACCCCTCCATCTCTTCTCGGACCTCATGCGTTTAGGGGCATCTCCACATAACATCATTTTGTCACCGTCCTCGCAATCCCCTCATCCCGTACATTGGAGGACTATTCTCAGACTCGTGAACAAAATGTCCCCGAAAACACCTTGATGGCATCCTTTTGTATATGAAGAATTATCCCTAAGAACATTTCCACCGGAAAACCCTAAAAATCCATGTTTTGGAATTGGCGCGGTAGCCGCTCATTCTCGTGACCAATGGGGAAAATGCACACTAGTGGGCACCAAACTAAGCCTCGTCCCCCGTGTCTCACCCGCACCAAGCCTATTAAGGAATGTTTTTTTAAAAGAAAATGGCGAAGTTTGATTTTCAACAACTTCTGCAATGAATCATCGAAAGAATTTGGGTTGCTTGTTTCCGGATCTCCCCGATTAGGAAGTGGTTTTCTCACCTCTCATAACCCTTCCCAAGAGACAGATCTTATCCCATGATTATAGGGATCCCGACCCTTTTCCTCTATAAAATCGCCCTCCGACAGCACCCAGTAAATCCTCCCGAGACAAAGCATCCCTCTATCCCTAGGGTGGGTCTAGCAACTATGGGAACAAACTAACATCTACCTTCCTAGACGAACATGAAATTCGCAGCAAGGAAGATGACCCACCTCATTCCGATATGCTGGCGCCATCAAAAGCTTCTCGATCCGTCGCTTCTTCTCCACTCTCGTACACGTTTTCACCAACATTTGATTACTTGTACGTATAGTCGTACAACACGACAAGCGTAAAACCATGAAAGCATAAACAATTACAACCTATCTAACCGATCAAGGAATGCTAGAAATCTCATTATAAATGTAAATAAGAGTGGAAGATAAACATCGATGCATTTATTATGATAAAAGACAAGAGAGTTTACGCCTAAGCCTTGATGTTGAGGCTCTCTTCAACAGGGTTCAGATCACATATTGTTTTGCCACACCCTCATTAAAAAAGGTCCAAGATCTCACCATGTTCTCAACACACACAAACAAACCACACTCCGCACTATTCTCCCAAGCTATGGATTATTTTTCTGTGCTAAATTTTTTCAGCTATCTTTTCAACTAGCACATCAATGGAAGATGGCTATATTTATAGAGGAGGGGAGGAGAGGTTGGGATCCCTAAAATAGTGGAAGGGAGGCCTTATCCCTGGGAGGTTTCCCCGACAAGGTATAAACAAGAGGCACAAAGGAGGAAGGTCGTGTTGTCTGCACCCAAACCACCCCCACACTCATCCACGGGTTATGTGATCGAAACTTCGCCTATTTTTAAAAAAATTCCATAAATGTACTGGCGCGGGTGCCGCTAAAATGGGACAGTGCCAACTGGAAGGGCTCAAAGGTTTATTTTCTCATTGGCGCGAGGGCATACCCGGGCGAACAAATGCCAAGGCAAAAACATGTGTTTTTAGTGGTCTCAAGGAAATGGTCAACAAGAGAATGTTGTCTCATGGGAAAGGGGATGCAATGATGGCATTAGCAAGGTATGACACCCATATTGATCATAGAAATGACCCTCTATCAAAGTAGATGGGGATTGGCAGTAAAAGAACACCGTGTAATACGTTCCTTGCAAGCACAAAGTCCGAACATGATGAGGTTGAAATGCTTTACAAGTACGTGCATGAACCGTACGTCGATGTCGAGATACCTACAAATCCACAGATACATATACATAACTGAAATATCTAATGAAAATACATGAATCCATGGTATAGGCGTGAATTTCATCAAGAAAAGGATTATGTGAATGGATCCTCGACATGGACGCAACCATCCTAATAAAGGACTACATGAAATAGATCCAAGCAAGATAAGTAGCCATCTGTATAGAGAGGATCAAAACAAGAGAACTCCATGGTATGGTTGCGGCCATCCGTCTAAAGAATCATGTATATAATCATGAATGACTCATCACTCTCGCAACCCAGACTTTTGTGATCGCTTCGTGTCTTGTGCTCCAACACTACCCGATGAAAGTACAAATTCCAACATGTGTGAACAGACGTGTTGAAGTTGAACATGTTAGAAAATCACTTATCACTTCACAATGATGTGAACCGTTAATACAGCAAGTAGAGAAACCACCCATAATTTCAATGGTTCTCAAGGTACTACTAGTACAATCCATGGAATGAATAGTGAGTCGAATCTTAGCACACTCCGTGAAATCACCCGATCGGGCGTCAATGATGTGAACTCGTTGTCGAACGTGAAGAAATTGCCATTAGGGCATGCAAGCTCAAGGTACCGTAAAGAAGTCTCTTAGATCAACTTCCTTGACAATGGGTCAAGTCAACAGAAGCGTATCCGTCGAAGGAGGTCTATAATGAATCCCACATCATCGACATGAAACAGAGAAGGTAATATGAGCGGTGAATCACACTGAAACAGAGATCCGTGAATGTAGAAACTACAAAAAGGATTTTTTTCTGAACACATTGTGACACGACCTAGAATCTAACATTCTGACTCAAATAGGACTGCAGGTAAGTGATGAAGATTTCTATAATCAAATGAGAGGCAAAGGGACTTCTCAACCCATGGAGGCAAAGTGATGAGTGAAGATATCTCAACCCAACATGAACGTGTACAAGTGTCATGTTCAAGAGTGACATAATTTCCATAACACAATCGATGAATAACACCCATTTCCCCCACTATTTCCTGTGAGTACCTCTTTATTTTTGTGACAAGCTTCAAGAGTACAGTGAGTATGCCTTTCATATACCTTTTTCCTTCCTGATAAATCCAACCTAGTACATTTAATTAGCCCTAGGAAGGAGGAACTCGAGTAACGTCATTAAGACGGAGTTCGGCGTTACCGCTTAACGCATTCGACAAAGGGAAGAACCTTCCGGACATCTTTTCATATTTAGAGAGTTTGAAAATAGCGTTAAAAGAAAAATTCAACAAGTCCCTTTTCGTGAATAGTCCCCGTATCCGAAAAGGTAGAAAAAATATCCGAGAGAATTTCCTAGTCATGATAGGCTAGGTATTCCTTTTTAAAAACAATCTATCCCAGCCCGAAAAGGGCTAAACGTACACCGGGTAGAAATCATTTCACATCCATTTAATGAGTTCAAAATGACAAAGAATCTCTCGCAATATTTTCAATTTTAGAGAGCCGAAAATATCGAAAGTTGACCTCCCCGGAGGAACGAGTGGTATAAAGGGTAGCAACTAGTTCCGTAATGGTGAACCGCTCAAAACAAGTAAAGGTTATGAGGTCGTTGAATGAAGACCAATTACTCAGTCAAGTTCCTCGTGAATGGATGTTAAACAAGTGAAGGTATTATCGACCCAGTAGATGGGGATTATGGAATGAGAGAACCAAGGCTCATCTAGAAAAACAAAGCCCAGTGAAATGGCAACTGCCTAGAGGTAAATGGGAAATGGTTTCGCTTCTTACACAAGCTGAAATTAGGAAACTCTGTTGAAGTTGGTTTCATTTTTACACAATCTTGAAACAAAGATAAACTATGCTTGAAACCGCTTCATTTTTACACAAGATTGAAATGGAAACAAACTATGCTTGAAAAAGTGCTGTCGCCCCGCATGGGTGGACTCTCAACTTATAGTACATGTGCCCCCCAAGCTTCACCATATGAAAGGTAGATGGAGTGAAGGTTCAAACACAGATTAAGTGAAAGAATTGACTGGGATTTTACGAGATCTAACAAAGACTCGAATTGAACGAGAACGTGTTTCATTGTTTTAACGATGTTGACACATTAAAAGAACTATCCTTGACACGTTGTTTCATTTTTTAAGGAGCTTGGACACAAGAAAATCCAGCTCGCCTCCGAAGACCTTGTTTCTAGCTTCTTGAAGGAGCTTGACACAAGAAAGCAAACTATGCTCCGACAGACCCTACTACAATGAATAAGAAGTCATAGCTTCCAAGGGTTGCCCGTCCGATGGAAGCGAAAACATCTGAAGTTCCGGGACCTAATGCCCTCGCACACGATGTACAACGACACTATCAATGAATACGAGCACAGACAGTAGCTACACAATTAACATGCGGCGATGACAATAAACCTATGACAAAGATCTCACAGGTCAAGGGTGTGACCACACGCCATATTCGTACTCGAAAGAATGCAAGTCGATCGATGGTCACGATCCCACCTTGCGTTAGAAAACACATCACACGAAAAGAGGGAGTGAAAACAAGGCCCCATGGAACAAGTATACCGCCAACCCAAGAGTAAATTAAAGTCCAAGGGCTAGGGAACAACCATCACGCCCATATGGGATAGTTTTCCTCCCAAAGTGACAGCAACTTGCTGACCCCAAAGGCGACTAGTTCCTCCGTTAAACGCCAAATGGCATTCTCGTAACAGCACAAGCGAAGGCTAACCAAAATGCTTTCCAAGTAGTTGAAGACAAAATACTAACAAATGCGCTCATCTATTATAGTGCCGGGTACGACCAAATCAAAGGTCCGTACCGTAACCACAAAGGGCACATAAGAAGGAAGGCGATAGCTCTGCGAATCGACCCCAATCAAAGGAGGTGACCAAAATACTTGGGAGGGGCTGTCACAGAACCGAGATGGTCTTCGGTGTTACGGAGAAGAAGGAGCATTCTCCACAACCTCCATCACGGAGGCGGGAGGGTATCTCCGGACTTCCATCACGCGGGAGTGCGAGGAGCAAGCCGAGGTATAGACACGCAGAATTTTTCCTAAGTCCGAGGAATCAAGAACAAGAAGAACATGGGGAGGGGGTGGAGATCCACCAACGGAAAACACCGTGTGCATCGTACACGGGCTAACTCAACCGATCCCATGACCAATGGTTGGCTTGGGATGGATTCATGATGGTGAATTTCTGGTGGTAGTGGGATCAGCATGATGACTCTTAATCGATCGTTGAATCGACCGGTGAAGGACCCGAAAGAAAGCTGCTTATAATCAGCGTAAGTCAAGGTGTAAAACATCGAGTTGTCTAAAACTCTCTGGCTTCATCCATATATGGACAAAGGTGAACAAGAAGGTGCCCTTCACACAACTTGTTGTGGATTGGAAAGCTTACCCTACTTTCAGGGAGTTTACCGTACCACGAAGACGTGCCCTCAAATCGACTCCCGAAGCGGCTAATGAAGACGTACTGCTGACCACTTTTGAGCACCTTGGGGAATGCCGTGGCAATCTCGAAGAAGATGGTTTTCCGGCACAAAATTCAAGGTAACTTAACTTTTCCGCAGGGTTGGAAGGTTTATCGAGAGTAGGTGTTTTCGAGAAGCAATAGCCGCACCATGCCTCTCGCTACTCCTCGACTTCTTCTTCTTTGTCTTCTTCTTCTTCTTCTTCTTCTTCTTAGCCACTCGGTTACTAGAATCCAAATTTTCAAATTTACAAGTAGAAGAGGATATCAAGAAACAGAAGAAGGGGAGAGGTCCACTCTAGAATCAACACGATGTTGTTCAAGTGGAGGAGATGGTTGCAAGAAGTGATTTTACACTTGAGACTGCTTATATTTAACAACCAAATAAAACAACCCAACAGCTAACCCAAAGTGGTGATAATGTTGCCATATAAGGAGCACCAAAATTTCAAAAGTTAAGAAAAGGACCAGGATTCTCTTGGAGGATCCTTGGTTGGAAAACTTTAAAAGTTGCCATTGAAACAACCGTAAAAACACTAAGGAAGATAAATTTAACTGTGAAGATTTTTGGGTAAGTGCTTAATTTTAAGACACCGAAACCAAACTTTACCGTTTCATCTTTAAGAGTCAAGAAACAGAAAGGTGAACTGTCACTTTTGAAAGTTGAAGCACACCAAAGTGATAAGCACTGGATGATATTTTCACTTTTATAGAGCCACGAAAGACCAAAAATGACTACTCGGTAATACAAGAAAGAGGGTACCAAGTTCCAGAACTGCCATATACACCTTGGTAATCAAATGAAAGAAAAATTGACCAAGGACTCTGACGACAGTAGTCTCCCAAATGTGGCCGTGTTCTCGGTATCACGGTTACAAGGCGTAAAACTCACTTTCCTACGGATAAAAGGATTGCAACCTAGAGGTATCTCTTATATACCAGACGGTACGTATACGTCCGTACTAGCGCCCGTCCGGGCTAAACAAGTAACGACAACTACTAGGTTTTAAGACGGTACGAACACGTTCCTCTAGCCTAGACCACTAAAATGTGAGCATTGGGTTTCAATGATTCCTTAGGTTGATTGGATAAATTTTATGGTTGATATCTAATCAGTCCCGGTTTCAAGGCCCTACCGTACAAGCCCTTCCCACACCCCCATATGCCTATATGAGAAAAGAAATCTTCGAACCAAGGAATGTTATCTAGTTAAGGAAGAGTTTCAAACAATGATGGCCTAACAACAACACCTAAAACGTAAATTTTTCCAAACTAGATGACTTTCACTATCCAAAAGTAATTTAAAATACTCAACGATGTGAATTACAAGCGAAAATTCATAAAATCCTCTTTTTTTAAAACTATAACTATGCACAATTTCCTTTTTTCGTTTGAAAGAACAAGTATCGCACCTAATGCATTTTTGGATGAAATGAGAATCTAATTAATGCATGCTTTTAATGAAAGAGAATGCACCAATTCAATTTTTAGGTTTCAATAATTAAACAATGTAATCTAAGTTCAATGATGGATCTCAAGAAAGACTTTTCAATGCAATGTGATCTAATGCATTTTAACGAAAAGCAAACTCTAAGACGAAAAATAAATGAACACAAATCTTCTTAATGAAGGATGAATAAAAGGGATGCAAACAAGCAAATTAAGAATGCGATCGTTGTCTTAAACACTTTGTAACAAAATTTCTCAAAAGGCTACAAGACACAGTGAGGTCACACAAAAAGGACTTCCAAATCATGAGCTCAAAACAAGGCATTCATTCCTTTTACATCAAGCAATCAAAAATAAAGAAGAATTTTCAATTGAACAAAGAGAAATGTAATCTATGCTCATAAGTGAAAAATTAGAGGTGAAGAATGATTAAATCACATGCAGAAAAAGACTCGTAAGGGAAAGACACACTAGTGAAGGATTTAGGAAAAACCCAATTCTTCACACCTCGAAATTGGCACGACTTCTGTAAGGAATTAGCGCCAATCGGGCGCGACTTCTTTCACCGACAACTCGCGCCAATGCACAATTAGCGCGGGTTGCTAAATGAAAACCAGCGCCAATCGGTGTGACCGTCAGAAAAATAAAAGCGCTAATGTCCTAACAAGAAAAAAATAAAGAATTTCTCCCAACCAAGACTAGACTCACTCACTTTCACAAAACCAAAGATCATAATTGATGAAAAACATAGAACAAACAGGGAAATGTTCGTTCTACTCGAAACTGTTGAACGACCAAGACCCTCAAAGAGTGACAACTCAAAGGAAACTCTCAAAGGAGTCGCCAACCGTTGTCCGCAAATCCCCTCCCAGGACACAGCGATCCCTTCAGCTCTAGGGTGGCCCTAGCAACCACGGAACACACTAACATCTACCTTCCTAGATTGTGAAATGAAATTTAGAGCAAGGAAGATGACCTACCTCGTTCCGATGCTATGTTGTCATTCTTTGTCGAAGACCCCGTGATCCGTCGCTCTTTTCCGCCTTGACACGCTTTCTACCAACGTTCGATTACCTCGTATAGACAACAAGACAACGCGACAAGCATAAAACCATGACAAACATAAAACAATTACAACCTATCTAATCGATCAAGGAATGCTAAAGAAATCTCATTATAAATGTAAACAAGAGGAAGAGAAACATCAAATGCATTTTGTTATGATAAAGACAACGCAGAGTTTACAACCAAGCCTTGATGTTGAGGCTTCCTTCGGCAAGTCCGTATCCAAGCACATTTTCCACACTCCTCATGAACAAATTTCCAAGATCTCACTATGTTCTCAACACACACAAACAATCACACCGCACTATTCTCCCGAAGCTATGATCGTCTTTCTCTATGCTAACTTTTTCAGCCTATTCGTTCAACTAGCACATCAATGGAAGATGGCTAGACACAGAGGAGAGGAGGAGGTTGGGATACCCACAATAGTGAAGGGAGGCCTTATCTCGGGAGGTTTCCCCACAAGGTGGAAACAAGAGGCCGAAGGAGGAAGGCCGTGCTTATGCCGAAACACTCCCCATGACTCGTCCACGAAATTGCTGGGGATCGGGCACCCGCCTATTTTAAAAAAATTTACAAACATATATTGGTGCGGGTGCTTAACTGGGATGAGCGCCAATTGGCATTGGCTTCCGTTGTAAATTCTCTCATTGGTGCTAGGCACACCTGCCATCAGTCACGAGGCAAAAACATGTGTTTTTTATGGTCTCTGCTAAGGAAATGGTCAACGTAGGAATGTTTTCCTCGCTGGCAAGTGATGCAATGATGGTATTAGCAAGGCATGCCACCGTTATTAACCGCGTAAATGACCCTCCAATGTGCGAGAGTTAGATTGTGATAGTGAAAAATTACTATGTAACACTTTCCACTCTACAGCTAGCCGAACTTTTGGGAAGGAAATTATTGCGAAGGACAATCAAGAGCATAGCTAAGGAGAACCTGTGGAGAGAGAGAGTTCGTCAAATCCTCGACGATCTTTTTTTGTGAGACACGTCCTGCCAGTTCGTCGAAGGAAGATCACGACATCGCAGAACTCGCTGTAACCATTCTCTCATATCTTAACATACATGACTGCTATTGGTTCCATGATTGCGTTTGTCTATAATATAATGCAATTTTCATTCGTCTTCCCGACTAATCGATAGTTATAAAGTGTGAAATATTGCATTGCATGTTGTCTTCCTTCTTCGAAATGTGTACAAGGTATTTGGGATGCGAAGGTCACGATCATGACCTCGTCCGGCCAGGAACTAAGCACCACTTCTTCTTCGACAACAAGCAGCGAAGGAATCACGGTAAGCGATCTATCGTGATTTCATTCTTTGTAACTAGAACCGAACAATGCCTTGTGCATGTTTCTATTGTTGCTAAACCCACTTGTGGCCAGGATCGCTCTCGACCGTAGAGGACGTACCTCCACAACAGGTTGCACTCACAATTGGTTAAAAGCTCGATGCTCCACTAATAAATTCCCACAATATTTTCATGTTTTAGTTGAGTGAGTGTCTATTACTGCAACAGATCTATTACTATCTCAGTATCAGATCAAGCAAGGAAAATCCTCCAATTAAAAAAGATAAAAGTGATAGTTCCTATCAAGTTTTCCGCAGTTAGGGTTGAACACTACATTAACTCACATCTACCTGCTTCCATGCGTTCACACAACAAATCATGGCACGCTTATAGAGGAATGATGATGGGAGACAAGCCCATAGAAAGAAACAAATAAATTAGCAATTGCACCAAGATGTGCAAAGGAATGTCAACGAGGAGTCGGGAAAATGGAAGGAACTATCTCTTGTGCTACATGCGAGGTACATCATCAATTTCACTCAAGGGGTGCACAATGCCACATTTAAGGAGAAAAGCTTTCTAACCTTGAAACCCTCATGAACCACTCTAGTCTCGCAATCAAAAGAGGGCATGTCAATGGATGATGATCTCTATTTGAGTCTTATTTTCTATAGGATCCAAGGCATTCTCTAGATGACAACACATCCAACAAAAATGCCGCGGATAAGATAGAATGGAATGATAATTCACTAGGCTTACATCCAGAACCAGGATAGTCTATTTTTGAAGATGTTTGGTTGACAAGGAGATACAAAGGCATGGATGTTGTAGTGACACCCAATAGGTTTGTGTCAATGTCAACTCAAATTCTACAATTAGAGAACTAGGAGTAGGTAAAGACTTTGATCACTTATTGGAATGCTATGATATGCATTTTAGCATATCACTATTTTTTTTAATTATTTCAACAATTGATTTGTTCTCACACAATTCTTAAATCTATACTTCAAGATTGAAGCAATATTGTTTAGATCTGATTCATCAATTTCCCCTAGAACCACGTAGGCTGGTGTCAGCAGTAATATGCGTAGTTATTATTACAATAATAATAAGAAATCTTAATATTTCTAAGTGCATAAGAGAGTGTTATCATTTCTCAATATATCTAAAATTTTCAACTAACAATGTTTCTACCTGCTCATCTACCGTACTCAAACTTGATACAATTTAAAGGTGAATGAGGACAGTGAATGTTTTTTTTTTTTTTTAATATTTATTTATAAAAAGCAAAACATAATACCACTTACAGATAAATTAAAAGAGTTGCTGACAACGTGAATGAGGACATTATTGAAAATTCTTTTTTTTTCATAAAAGAAAAACATAATACCACTCTCATAGATAAATTAAAAGAAGAGCTACACAACATACTATCCCTGGAATAGAATGAGAATGGAGAACATCAAGACATATCAACTAATATTTTGCATTAACGTCCGTAGCTCCGTAAGTTATAAGGTTCAAATCTATTTTATAATCAATTGAAGGCAAGAAACGATTAACAACTTTGAAGAAGGTGCATAAATAAATGTAAATTTACCATGGAATGATCGTCCGGAACTTGAGTACCGAATGCAAAACGATATTAGCATCAAAATGGGGCACCTAATCAAGCCATTCTCATTGCATTCAAGGCACCCCACAACCATATTATCATCATTCACAAGCTTGCAACTTCCATCGCACTCCATGCAAGGAACAAACCCCGACCCTCCACACCCACCGCGGTGCCCCGCCGCGCCCGATAGCGCTGGAACTCACAAACAAATTTTGCCATTTACCACCTTCATGGATTTCCTTAGAACCTCACCGGGCCCACCAATGTATCCGCTCGATGAACACTCGGGCACCGTTACAAGCTTGCCACCCATCAATTTTCCGAGTTCATTTCCAACTCAACCATAGACACTCGTTTCTCCACCGATGCAAATATCATAACTCTCATGCATCTTCACATTGTTGCGTTACTTGAATGTTTCCATGATATCCTCGAATGTGTAGTGGTATAGAGAAATACAAACATTAGCCCCAAAGAGGGCATTTTTCCTCAAAGTCTCCAAAGTGGTTGTCCTTGCTTTAGACATCCATGTCCTCATTAAAACGCCTTTTGGGCTCTTCGCGATGCCACCCCTCAGCATTTCTAATGGCATTCCATTCCTCGTCGCACAAATTCTCCAGCCGCCTCTCAAACAAAGCCAACAAGTTAGGATCAAACAAGAGGGTTGCTAGGTTCCTTAATAAGGTCAGAAGAGAAACCTAAGGCTTGAATCTGGCCTTGCTTGTTGCAACTTTCTGGACCGCTATGAACCATGAGAACTAGGTTCCGTCATTCTATGTTTCGAATGCACGAACCAAAATGAAAATCCACATTCTCGTGACTACTACATTTATTGAAATCTTCTCCTTTGAAGGCAAGAAATTTACTAACAACTTTTGAAGAAGGTGCAAAAATAAATGTAAATGTACTATGGAATGATCCTCTCGGAATTTGAGCATTGAATACAAAATGATATTAAAGGCAAAATGGGGCACCAAATCAAGCCATTCCCATCGCATCCAGGCACTCTCACAACCATCTTATCATCATTCAAAAGCTTGTAGATTCTACGAACACTCCATGCCAGGAACAAAACTCCGACTCCTCCACACCCATCAAGGCACTTACCAACCATAGCAAATGGAACTTCGCAAGAAACTCGCCATTTTACCACCTTCATGTGGATTTTTAGAACTCCTATCAAGACCACCAATTTATCTCCATGATGAACACTTTGGGCACCGTTACAAGCTTGCCACCCATTAATTTTCTTCAGGCTCATTTATGAACTCCAAACGAAGGTATACTTGCCCTTTTCACCGATGCAAATCTCATAATCTCTCAAGTGCATTCTCTCTACATTGTTGGTGTTGCTCGAATGTTTCCCCGATACCCATCAATGTAGTGGTATATAGAACTATAACATTAGCTCCCAGGAGGGCATTATTCCTCAAAGCTCCAAAGTGGGTTGTCCTTGCTTTTGCGTATTCAAGGGCCTCAGTTTAAAACACCCTTGGGCTCTTTCTATGATGTCACCTCTTCCGCATTTCTAATGGGCAGGCCCCATTCCTCCTCAAAACAAATTCTCTAGCACCTTCCAAATGAAGCCAACAAGTTAGGATCAAACAAGAGGGTTGTTGGGTTCCTTAATAAGACTGGGCTAAAATCCCATGGCTTGAATCACTTCCTACTTGTTGCAACCCAGCCAATGACTGTCATGGAACCATGTGAACTAGGTCTCTCATTCTCTATTTCTAACACAATAAATCAACATGAAAACCCAATATTCTCGTGACTATTACATTTATTGAAATCTTCTCACAAAGGATTCGTTAGACCCAATCCAATTCTGACCCCACTCGGGTGTTGAAATTTGTTTGGGCTCTGATTTCTTTTCCCAAAAAAACTTCTTTTCACCGACCTTACTTGAAACCTACATCAATTTCTCTCAACAAGATGGTAAAGGCCCCTATTTCTCCAAACGTTTTTTTGGCAAAGGAATCTTCAAGCCAAGCCAAGTGAGATCTCATACTAATGGTAGTAACCGGTTGGTCCAACGCATTTTCTTCCCTTCATAAATTTTTTCTCCACCAAATTATTACCATCAAACCCCTTCGTGCTCTTAGAGCGTAACTCTTTGACCGACTTGCACATTCATTCCCATCGTCTTGATTTTTATTTTCCGGCTATGGCTTTACATTTGGCTCTACTCGAGGACATGAGTCCACTCGTAACGCCGTAGGTGATGGAAGTTAGAGCTACCACAATATTAGAAGTGGAGGTAGTTAAACAAAAATGCTTCTATCAAGATGTTTCCTCAATTTCTTCTTTTGACAACTTTCTTGCCACACATCCCATTCGGATTTGGTTTTCTTCTACCCACCGTCAAAAACTTCTTTCTTCTTCTCGTTATCTCATTTATTCAATCCTTACTTGGATATTTCCTTGACATTAAATTCAATGTACCTTAGCCAAGCTCATCAACAAAAACCGTAGTGTGTTGACTCATGACCAGCGTAATGAAAATTATTCTACAAGTGAAAGACAAAGAGGGTCAATTTCTTAATTTATTTCTAGTTTGTTGGTGCGAAGCGATACAATTTTCAATCGCAACGAAAGATACAGAGAATATCAATGGCGTTTGCCACATTTTTTCTGTTTTGCACCGCAATTATAAATCCCCGATTCAAAATCACCGTTGATCATCTAGGGAGGTACAACAGCTCAAGTCTCTTTCAAAATAATGTACCACTATAAATGAAACCAAAAACCAAAACGAAACCCTATCTCTTCATTCTTCGCAGGGAAAAAACACAATCGAAAATTGTCTATCGCTTCAAAGGAAAACACACCGAAAATCATGCAATGGGCTAAATTTAAGAAAATGGGTGTTGTGAAAATAATCCCAACTACCTTCATGGATTATTTGGGTGGGCGTAAAAATATGTGGAGCATGCTTCAACATTGCCTCCACTTTGGCTGCAGAAATAATGACAGCGAAATTTCACCAAAAGATTTCCTAATGTCTTCAAAAACCTACTTCTCTTGGTGGAAGGAAATCCATTGAGAACAATGCTCGTATCCAAAACGTACCCCCCCCCCCCCCCCTTCAAGTTGGTGACCGCCTGAGCAGGGGACAAAAGGTGTCTCCAAGCATATTGACAAGAACTTCCATTCACCTCCTAAGCAAGCCTCTCCGGAGTTTATGACATCGAAGAGACAATGAGCAAAGACTCGTTCACCGCTTCTCAACCCTTCTCCACATCGGAACCCATCTTATCATCTCCTGTCACCGCAGGTTTCCAAAACATCGCCATGAACAAGTCACCCAAGCCCTAGCCTCCCAATTCCCACCATCTCCCCACGTCAACGTAGGCTTCCTAAAGCATTGCTACGACAAGCTCACCCTAGTCCCAATTCCCACCACACGCAGGGGTCTCCTCCTCGATTTGCCTGGTGACTCAACTAAAGAGGAAACAAAGGAGAAGTGTGAAGGAGGTTGTGAAGGATCCTACCATGCGGGAGGTATGGCGAATGAGAAAGGTATAGGCCTAGAGAGGACAACGTGAAAACTAAAAGCATAGGTAATGCCGAGGATGAAGGATGTCATGGTCAGAGAGAATTGCATAAATCGACAAAGACGGTCGAAAACAATGGACAAGATGGAAAATTTTTATTGGTTAGAAGGTTAAATATATGGAAAATATTATTGGTTAGAAGGGTGATACCCAAGCTTTTCTATCGTCAGAACAACAATGTTTGCACACCCCAAGCCAAGAAAGAGAATACCTTTTTGGTGGACAAAAAAAGACGTACATGAGGACACAGAGGTTTAAAAAATGGTGAGAGATGAGGATAGAGGATGACCACATGTTACCAGGTTGGGATCCCTACCTTCGGTGGTGCCGAGACTTCCTCCATCAAAAAACACAAAACCTAAAGTTCGACATTGCAACCGATAAAAATTTAGACAACATTTTTTAATGACGCAAATAATTTCAATGCATCGATCCATACTGGCCGCTATGCATGAAATAATAAATGCCTATTCAATAACTTAACCATAAATTTGAAATTGAAATTTCAATTACATAGTCTATCTTTTTATGACCACCGTTAAAATATCTTCTTTAGACTTAAAAGTATTTTTCCTTTACACTCATACTTCTTTTTTAAAAATTTGAAATAAAAAGCAACTACCAACAAATGTCACCTCTTATTTTAAATAAAAACACCTATTTTATATTAATCGATATCATAACACATGACTTTACTATCTCATACTACGACATTTGGACTATAGCACCTCCTTATTTTAAAGTAAAACACTCATTCGATATTAATTAATTCCCATACCGGGGGGTTCGAGGGGGAGAAGTTCTTGGCTAAATATGGTCGAGGTAAACCGTATGGTTCAAAATAAATTGGTTAAGGAACCGCAGATGGATTCGGTGTATTCATCTTTGGAGATGAATATTGTATGAGGTTTAAATTTAATTGCCTTGAAAATTTAGTATAGTATTAGCATAAAAAAATGTAGAAATTTATTTCTTTGTAAGCATGTAACCTTGGTTTAAGCTTATGTTATCCGGAAGCTTATTGGCTAAGTTGAGAATGAAGATTAAGAGTAGTCTATATGTATGCATGTTTAGATTCCAAGTTGGAATTATTATTGGTGTAGTTTATTGCACCAACTCTGGTATTGTAGAAAATTGAGGAAGAAAATCCAAACAATGCTAAAATTAATTACAATAATAATTGTGAAAAAGGTTAAAAAAGATTTCATGGACTTATGGTTTTAATTGAAATATGTAATTAGATGCATTTTAAAAAGGGTTTTAGCATGCTTGCAAAGTGTTTGGAATTTTTTTTGAATGGGTAATTCTATCATTTTACATATTTATGTGCATGAACAAGTGCTAACTTGCAACCCACAAGTGAGGAAGAAAAATGGACATATACTCCAAAATATACCTGGAGGAATTATAAGATCAACCCTTAAAAGAAAATTCAAAATGATGGAAGCAAAATATAGTTTGGAAGATCGAATGCTTGAGGTAATTTTGAGGTAATATTTAGTCAATATATGCTTTGCAATACTTGCAAATATGGATAATGAGTAAGAATTAAAAATGATTTACAAGAATCATCATTGGTTAAATTTTATTTTGGAGTGTTTTTCCATATGTATGACAATAACTTAAGATGCTTGTCATGTGTCTGTAAGAATGACCGATAGAAAATAATGCTTGATGAATTTGAAAACTTTAATTCACTTATATTAGATGGAATGGCTTAGAAAGGCATTTATACAATACCTAATCAATTTTATATTAATTATATCCTATGCATGGTTGTAGACTTAAGTTTTCATGTCATATGTTTGACAAAATCCGAATACAAGATTCTAGGGCTTTGGTCCTTGTTATTTTAAAGATTTGCATCCATGGGTTGTTTCGTAATGATTCAAGACCATGTCAAGGTATCCGTACCTTGTGTTGCACTCCGTAACTCCCAATTTGATTCCAAAAAAATGCTTTTTAGAACCTAAATCGTAAATCCTATAATTTCTGTATTGTTGTTGCCAACTATATTTGACCGTTGTTTTTGTTTTTAGTGAAATATTAAGATGATTTAGTCCACATTTTAATATGCCAACATTTTAAGTTTCTCAATTATTAATGTTTTATGAGTTAAATAGGTTGAGGAAGAACCCAATTCATGTTAGCTAATGGTTGTGAAAACCGCCTTAAGAGATTATGGTCGCTAAAGTGTTTGACAAAATGCCTCGATGGATATAGATTGGTATGTTTGCAAATTGTTTGTTAAAAGGACTCAATGGTCGTATTTTATGCACATAAATTTATAGAATACATATCTTAATGATTGTAGCTTTTATGTACTAGAAATTTATGAATAGATTATTCAATGGATGTAGCATCCGTCCGCAAATATTTGTATGAATGTGAAAATGAATTTAATAAAGTATGAAGTGTAAATAGAGAATATTTCGCATGACAAATGGTTAATTTATCATCTAAAGCTATCATGAAAAAGGGGTTGTTTTTGGAAACAATTCTACAATGACCAATTTTGTAGTATTTGATTACTTGTGCAAGTGAGCATAATAAGTTTGTCTGTAGTTGCATGTATTCATGGGTGCGTATCATGTCACAATGATTGTAGCAAACAATTATTTGTGCACAATTTTTGTAGGTCTATTGTTTTACTCGACATTTTTTGAAGAAAAATATGCTTCTAAATTTTTAAGAGTGATCGCTCTTGATGCAACATTCATTATATGAGTTTCATGATTGAAGCAATGCTAATAATTGTTTTGTTTTAATAATTAGGAAAGAGATTTTGATTGATGAATATAAATGTTGTTGGGTCAATACCTTTTTGTGATTCCATTTCATAAACTTATCATATTTATTAGATTTTATAATGAAGATATGCACAATCCTCCTGGTTACCTTTAGCCAAGGTAGGTTAATACTCATGCGCTTATATGTGATTTTTGTAATAGAAGCATAATATTTTAGGTTCTTGTGACATACTTTTGTGGTTACAGTGATGTCAAGAGTCAATAAGTGGAACTTATTTAGCATAATATAGGAGAAATAGGTTAATATAACTTAATTCTTGCACATGAATTACAGGAATTTATTTCCAATCTTACTTAGAGCTCACGTATAAGTATGAAAAGAGCACATGGTATATTCTTTTAAAAATTGAGGAGAAATGTGTTTGAATTGGTTTTATGGGAAAATATCCCTAACTTCTTATGTTATATTATTATATTGAAATAGATGAAGGAACATAATTACATGATAACTAAGTTAGTCATTATGTTAAAAAAGGAGTATTAGTGTTCAATGTGACGTCTATACTTTTCATTGATGGTTGGTAAGGTGGGGCCTTATTAGAAAGCATTTCTATATGACACAAATAATAGCATCGTATCAATCCTATATATCACCCAGTGCTGACATAATAAACACCTATTCAATAACTTAAACTACAAATTTAAACTTGAAATTCAATCATACAATCTATCTCTTTTTTATGACCACTATTAAAATCTCTCCCATAAAACTTCAACATATTTTCCTTTACACTCATACTTCTTTTAAAAATTAAAAATAAAAGTAAATATTTACCAATAATGTCATCTCCTTATTTTAGAGCAAAAACGCCCATTTTATACTAATCGATCCGATAATACATTAATTGTGTACTATCTCATAATACACAACACTTGGACTATATCACCCTTATTAGTCCCCTCGCCAAAGGGTTTTAAAAGGGCTATATTAATAGGTTGATTCTTTCTCTATTAAATCGCACGAAAAACCAACGTTCGATATCACTACGATTTCATTGTTTTAGCTAAAGTCTAAAGTCTAAAGGAAAATTTTTGAAAATTATTTTATGTCATTGCTTAACGAAGGTTTGAAGATGGATTTAAATCAGTATCTTTTTTGGCCTCTTCAAGGCAAGAGTTGCAAGTATTTTGGCAACAAGGCAAGTAGTTACCCAAATTTCTCTCTAATGAAGTAATGCTAGTATTAATCATTAAAATTTCACTATTATTAAATGTTTTGATGTGTACCGGTTATATTATAAATTTTTTTGCTTCTCGACAAGTGATGTATTGAATTTAAATGGGGCAACCTAACCCACCATGTTGGTCATCGCTATTTGATACTTGTGAATGGTTGGGCATACATCGCCTTTTTGGGTAGAACTCTTCGTGCCTTCCTTCTAAATGTTGCGTAATCCTTTAATACTTGCGCATACCTAACTCGCAAACAATGCTTCAATTCATATATCTAGATGAAATTCCAAACACACATGAACATATGAGTACTGTGTCAACATCTTCAAAAATGATGGCCCAACACTTTCTAGTAGTCATAAATCGCTATGGAAGCTTAGTTATATGTGATCAGAGTAATGGTATTCAAAGACTAGTGTAAATGATGACTATTCAAACATCGTTTACTTATAATCATCCTTATATGTAATGCTAGATTACATTATTATTACTCTAAGTGACCACAATGGCTATTGTATGTTCACATCAAAACACATTACTTCTAACATGATTGTACAGAACAAAAGCTCACGCTAACCTAGAACACAGAAATAAAGCTATTGTATCGTAGCACCTCCCCGCAAGGTGTTAAAATCTTGCGGTCGATGATATTTGTTGTCAAGACATGCACACTTTTTGCTAGAATTTGACAAGAAAAAAACCATTACATATTTTTGTACATGCTAGTAACTTTCATACCAGACATGAATTCACAAAATTATTTCGTACATTAATCTAGCTATTGTATGTCGCATGCCTTCACTACCATTTTTTACCTTTAACTTTATCCTCGATGCCTTGGCCTTCGTTACCATGAAGAAGCGCAAGGACGTTACCACTACAAGGGGAGGAAAAGACAAAGTGAGTGGCACCAAGAAAACCTTGGTAAAGTTGTACAAAACCCTTGTCCTATTTCATTTCCTAGAGTTGATTTATGGAAAGAATTTCCACATTAGGGATAGGCTCCCCAAAAGGAGGCCTAGGTCTATGTCATCTTTGTTGTTTGAGTTTGACTTGAGTCTGAATGGTTTTTTGTTCTTAGTAATATTAGATGAAATACAACAAATCGGATGCGTATCTATCCTCGGGTGAAATCAAATACCAACCTGTGCTAACTCTTGGAGCAACTAAGACCATTTCCATAGGAGAACATACCGTTAATAGTGACTTGGCTTGTAGGCTTGCCTGCTAGTATTAATTGATTAAAGAAGCCTAAATTCATGCCTTACCTTTGCCTTACTCATTCATACATATTGTCATTCATACTTATACAACAAATCTATCTTTCATTACTCTTTTTCTTCTATCAAAAACCCTTTCTTAATCGAAATTTTTGAAAATGTGTAGCAACACCAAAGGTACCATCGGGCAATGGATCCTATGCAAACAAACCTTGGTCGCCCTCGTACATGCCCAAGAGATGTTCACCGCATTTATTAGGAAATATGTAGGAATCCGAAACCCTGGGAAGCAACACCAAAGGCATCGTTGAGAAATGGATCCTATGCAAACAAACTCGGTTGCTCTACACATGCATGCGAGATGTTCATCGTATTTATTAGCAATCCGATGGGAATCGAACCCTGGGGAGTCACCGTAGATTTTTCTTCTCCATGACGGTTCACATTGGCTTTAGTTGACATCTAGGTGGGACCCTAGTGGGAGAATTTTTTGTTATATGCATTATATTTCCATTCCTCTTAGGTATCATGGTGTTTTCATCCTTGATTTTTCATTAAGAAAACTATAGAAGCACATGTCGAAAGTACCTTCATGCTAAGGGAAATGCTAAGGGAAGGAAAAATCCACAAGTGGCAACCATGCAATGAAAGTGTTATCGTGTCCTACTTCCCTTTCTTGATGGAAAGGAACAAACATGTGTCAATCAGTTATTATTTTATGGGAAAAGTTAAGAAAAATGTGTTAATTCCTTATGAAAATATTTTATTAAAGAAGTCGAGAGGCCGAGTCATTTAAAAAATCCAAATGTTGCTCACCCTATTGTTTTCGCATCATTTGTTCGGGAATTTGCACTACCCAGTTCAGTTTCTTATCAACTCCCTATTCCATTACTCTTGAAGTACATTCAACAAAATATGATGGGGACAAGTGCAACCTATTTGCCCGTGTTCCTTCAATTTTTATTTCATTTCAATTTTTGGTTAACTTGTGTATATTATATTCTTTTGGTAAATTTGTGTATATTATTTTATGTCAATCACCGCTCGCTAATAACATGGAATGTGCTCATATTTTTCTTATACATGTGTGTCTTTCATGTATTTGCATCCTTCCCTCCTATGGTGTTTACATGGTCTAATGTTGTGAAACCAACTCAAAAAAATAGAAGAAAAGAGATATCAACGCCTTAGAACAAGCCACTTCCGAGGGGGCAACCTCCAACACATTACATGAATGAACAATTTTCGATGACACAAATTACAAAACCTCCTTTTCATATATAGGAGTCCATGGGGCCACAATGTACCCCTAGTGGGGCCAATGTAATCCTAGCCGACCCATCTAACAATAATAATTTCACAAGTACAATAATAACAATATGGGGGTTACATGGATACAATAATAACAATACAAGTTATACTAAATACAATAAGGGAATATAATAGCAATATAGGGACCTAACATGCCCTTCCTTCAAAAAATTGTTGTCCTCAATGCTTAAGTAGCTCGCATTCCGTATAAAATTCTCATCTCCCCATGTAGAATCTTCATGGGTAAGTTCTTCCACTTGATGAGATACTCGAAATTGATCGATTTTGTAGCTGTTGAGTTCTTGTTTCCGTGATCGTTTCCAGTTCAACATGATTTTTCCTTCTCATCAAGTTCTAGTGTATTGTTTGAACTCGGAATATTTTCACCTATAACCTTCTTTAAGCATGAAACATGGAAAATCGGATGTAATTTCGTGAAGAAGCAGGAAGCTCCAACTTGTATGCCATAGTACCAATATTTTGCAACACCTTGTAAGGACCATAGTAATTTGGCGATAATTTATTATCTCTAGCTTGCTTGAGGGAGCATTTGTTTGTATGGTTGTAGCCGTAAAATACCCACTTCCCACATGAAAACTTCTATCGCCGTGATGTTGATCTCGCTCGTTGTTTCATTTGATTTTGTGCCAAATTCAGTTGGTCCTTTAAGAGTTGGAGAACTTCTTGTTGATGTCGATGTGATCTTCCACCGTTGAACCTTCGAATTTTCTTCTTAAAGATGATGTCATGGATGATGGATGATATCCATAATGTGCCAATGGGGTCATTTTTATCGTAGGTATGGAAGGAAGTGTTATACCACCATTCAAACAGAGGTAACCACTCTGACCCATTGTGTTTTTTTTACCGTATACAAAACAACCCAAGATATCCTTCCAAACACGGTTTACTATCTTAGTTTGACCATCGGATTGAGGATGATAAGATGAGCTATGAGCTAATTGAGTACCCAACAAGAAAATAACTCCGTCCAAAAATTTCTGGTGAAAAGGACTCGTTGCTCTGGCAATAACCCTTGGGTTTGCATTTAGCTTTTGAATTGTGTCCACAAATGTAGTAGCAATCGTACTTGATTTAAATGGATGAGATAATGCACAAAAGTGTGCATACTTGGTAAAGTCTATAAACTATCACCATGATGACACTCTTTCCTTCGTTCTTAGTAAAAACCAGTTGATAAAATCCATTGAAATCTCCCCCAACATTGACTCTGGAATGACACAGAAGACCCTTGGGTCTTAATTGCCTCAACTTTATTCTCATGGCAAACCAAACATTCCGCCACAAACTTTTGAATAATAAACATTTAAGGCCATCCCAAAAAATTCTTCTTCTACCCCCGTGGTAAGTTTTTAAAAATCCTGAGTGTCTCCTCCTTAAAGGAGAAGTGGGGCAATTCAAAAGAATTTTTTGTTCTAGTTGGGAATTATTACAAGATATAAGCGATCTTTGTACCACAAGGAATCATTTTTCCAACTAAAATGACTATAATGAATCTTGTCATAAATTTTGAATGAGTGTCCACACTCTCTTCTTTCATCCTTCTTCTCCATTTATCCCTTGCTTTAGTTATCCAACTGCTGGATAACAGATATGGCACAAAGCAATGCTTCCACCTCTTCATTGCTTTTTGAGAGTGCATCCGCGTTAACATTTAGCTTCCTCTTTTTTGTAGATTATTTCAAAGTCATAACTCATAACATCTTAGACCCATTTTTGCTATTTTCCGAAGATAGTCTTTGTTCCAAAAAGTGTTGACCATCATGATCATTTTTTTACTGAAGTGTCTTCCCATTAGGTAAGTTCGGCCATTTATTTAGTGTACGTCGTATTTCTAACATTTCCTTCGTAAATAGCTTTCTCGTAGATACTTTCCTTTGATTGGATGACTTTCAAAAGCAATGGGTCTTCTTCGTGTATTAAAACAACACCAATTCCATTTCCTGCTGCACTTATCTCCACAATAAAGGTTTTTGTGAAACTGCATAGCTAAGACCGGTGCTAGGCACATTGCTTCTTTAAGATGTTCAAAGGCCTTAGTTGCTTTAGGAGTCCATAAATGTGCATCTTTCTTCAATAATTTCACAGATGCTTGTTGCTATTCTCCCATAATTATTAACAAACTTGCGATAATACCGTTAACCGCAGAAATCTCTCGCAATCGTATGGTTGTGGGGAATTTCCTATCTTCAATGGATTTAATTTTGTTAGGTCTACTCAACACCCCCTCACGAGACACAATATGACCCGTATATTCCACTCCTCTTGTACCTAAAAGAAACATTTGATGTTTTTGCATATAATTGTTTCTCCTACAATAGTTTGAGCACCGTCAACATGTTGAACATGATCTCTTCCAAGACCTTATGTAGATTAGTATATCATCAAAAAATACTAGCACAACTTTTCTAAGGAAGGGTTTGAAAATGAATTCATCAACCCTTGAAATGTAGAAGGTGCATTGTAAGGGGCTAAAAGGCATGACCAAAAATTCATAATGACCCTCATGAGTTCGAAATGATGTTTTTTAATATCTTCAAAGATCTATTCTAATTCTGGATGATACACCGAACGAAGATCCAACTTGGTAAAATAATTTTCCACGTAATTCATCCAACAATTCATCAATCACAAGAATGGGAAATTTATCTTTAATGGTGAGATTATTGAGCTCTACAACCGTGACACATGCACCATGATCCATCTTTCGTGTGTACCAACAATACAGGGATACAGGGAAAGAATTGACTAGGTTGAACTATACTCACCTCTAACATTTCTCGCAATCATACGTTCAATTTCGCTCTTTTTTGGACATAAGGATATCTATAAGGCCCAATGTTCGAGGAACACTTCTCGGAACTAAATGAATAGCATGATCATGATCAGGAATAGGTGGGAGTCCTTTGGGGAGTTTCAAACACCTTGGAATGATTGTCCAAGACTTTGGAGATCCGAAGAAATAGATGATTTTGATGTTGAACTTTCTAGTGAGCACTCAGTAATTACGCCTCATCGTTCTTTTCAGAAGCTTTGTCATGACATTAGAGCTTATTATCTTTCCCGCCTTTCCTTGCAATACCCCGTAATTTGACTTCCTTTTTGAAAAATTCAAGTAGTGCCCTGAAAATTAAAAGTTGGTCGTCTCAAACACAACTACTGTGCTCCTGAAGACAACACCGAACACCTCCTCCGCAGGGAATGGAAAGCATTGACTATTCAATACATATTTCCTCATGGTTAGCTTGATATTATGGCATTTTACGTAGCAATTTATAGTTCCTCCATTTGCAACCATCACTTGAAATTCTGTGTCATAGGAAACAATTCAATTTTCGTTACCTGTACAATGAATAAAATTATGGGTACCACCGAATCAATCAACACTATTACTCTTTCTTGATATGTCCTTATCTTGAGAGTTTGAGGAGTGGAATTTCGCCAATGCATTACACGACATGGTCGGACTCTTCCTCTTTCTAGGGTTGGTTCGTGTGTATACCCTCTTCTTTTGAATATTCTTGTTCATTTTATTCTTCCTCTTCACAATCATGAAACAATTTCTTCTCAAATATTAATTTTATGACCTTTAGTGTATTTTTCTATCACAACCGTAGCAAAAGCCCTTTTGCTCTTTTTTTCTTCCAATTGTTGTGTGCTGAACCTTGTAGGTTGTGAAAATCTAGAGCAGTAAATACCTCTCTTTATAGAAGTATAGAGGTTTTGCTCATAATTTTACATTCAATTTTTTCTCACAACTCGAATGCCTTTCTCCAACGAACTGTGCTCCAAAAATGTGAAATCTATGCCGGATGTGATCTTAAAGTACCTATGAAGAGATCAATCCCTGTGTTCCCTCTCGAAATACCGCGACCTCATATTCAATTTTTGGAAGTCCTCAATGTGCTCTTGTCGAACCCTTTGTTTGAGATTTATCAATTGGATAAAGTGGTGTGTTGTTTTTGTATCTCTAATAATGTGTTATTATTTCTCCGTAAAAATTGAACAAGTGACAATTTTTTTACGATAAAGCCATCGATACCATACAAAACGTATTTTGCTCTAAATGTAAAGTTGCAATGCGTACCTTGTGTGTTTTTCACATTATTGAGATCAAAGTATTGGTTTCATCCGTAGTATCCATGTCACAGATCCTTTCCATCAAACTTCCTCATATCCATTTTTGGAATATGGTGGTTCTTCCCCTCCAACATTAGAGTTTATGCACCTGTCAGCGAATATTTATTTTGTTTTCATCATGAGTTTTCTGTATTATCTTTTTCACCATTAGGAAAAATTTTTGTATCAATCCCCATAAACTCGCTATGTCTACTTTTAGATTGTCTTTCAGTTTTTTCCATGTTGTCTTTCATTTTTTCATTGATCTTAGCTTCCATGCCCACTTCTATGCCATCCATATTAGATTCCCAAAACCATTCATCTAGCTTCCACGCCTTTCTTCAACCATTCGTCTAGTTTGCATGCCTTTCTTCAAAATCTCCATCATATTTTTGTTGCTCTTTACGAGGAGCGAAATTTGTTGCACTTGCTCTTGTAATTTTGATATGTCATGTTTCCATTCTTCGTCTTCATGAGTCATAGTAGAACTCTTCTAAAGGCTTAATGGGCGTTGAATTCTTTTTAGGGGCCATTTTAAAATCCAATATTGATATCTATTCTAATAATATGCTCCTCGGAATCAATTCAACTTGATTTCTTTAAACAAGACCTTATGCAATCCGTAAAAACACACCTTTTACTTGCTTTTTGTGAGCCAGATATTGAAATTGAATTATCTCTATACTTGCGGATCCTCAACATTCCAAATTCGGTCTCCGTAGTAGTTCTCGAAGCTTCTTTCAAATCCATATGTCTCGATCCGACTTGGATTCTTCAAGGAAAAGTTATGTCTAATCTCCCACAATGGCCCAATTATGGACTAGTTCGTAGAGCGAACTTGTACGACTTGTCACGTGTCACCTTTCCTCCTTTCGTCCGAAATTGATAGAAAAAACCATATTCCATGTACTTGTGGCTACCTTTTTACAACATTCCAACCGATGTCGCAGAGAGAGCTATGCTATTTTCCCATGATCACCTCTTTGATATGCAATTCGTAATCCCGAAAAAGATCATAGCTTCGAAAATATTGTGAACCAAGATCTAAATTTTTGCGACGCTATTCCTTAGGATTTCGGCTTCGTACCTAAAAAAATTTCAGCTTCTGAACTTTCAGAGAAAACAATTTATAGGTAATCTACGATGACCGTTTAGGTTAAATTCGTGAGCTTCAAATGACCTAAATTCTGCGTATCATATATCCAAAACTATTAGACCAAGCTCCTCAAATTTATTGATGATGTTCCTCAATACTTTGGCTTCACACTCTAAAAATTTCAGCTTCTGAACCTTCACAGAAAAAAAAAAAAATTCCACGATGACCTATTTGGACAGCCGAAACCGTAGAATCCCAAGTTCGATACCAAATGTTGTGAAACCAGCCCAAAAATAGAATAAAAGAGCCATCACGCCTTAGAAATAAGCCACTTTCGAGGACAACCTAATACATTACATGAATGAAAAATTCTTTGGATGACACAAAATTAATAAAAGTTCTTTTCATATATAGGAGTCCAAATACAATGTATCCCTAGTGTGGGGCCACAATGTGTAATCCTAGGCCGACCTAACAATAATAATTTAAGGGCACAAATAATAATAATATGGGGGTTAGAGGGGTACAATAATAACAATACAAGTTACACCAACAACAATAAGGGACTATACTAAAAGGTAGGGACCCAACATCTAACTGCACTGTCATCACGAAATCCGTACAAAAAAACGTTGGAGTGGCATTGAATATCTCTCCTCGCTTATGCTTAAATGTATCATTTAAATCTACATGTTTTCTCCTCTCACATATTTGATCCGAGACATTGCATGTCTTTAATGCCTGTGATGATCCACATTTACGCAAGAACATGACAGAATATACGTGTAGCTACAAATATAAAGATGCAATGGAAATAAAACTTCATTTCATTAATACCAAAGAACCGAAATTTGTTTACAAACATAATGGAAATAAACTATCTAGGGGTACAGAACATTCTAGAAGAGATGAGGTGGCCACATGCCTCCGAACTATGTTACAATGAGGCTCAAGGGCCTATTTATTATTGAGAAACAAGGAAAATCTCTAAACATCCAAAAACCTAATCTTAGGAGATGAAGCACCAAAAATATGGGCTCCCTTTGGGCAACTACACATCAACTTCCCGGGACCTCGATAGGCAGAGAGGCACCTCCGTGGGGGAGGTGAACATATCTCGTACTCCTCCACGAACTTGTCCATTTGTTGTTGCTGTGTGGAGGAGCCCCGGTTTCAGAGGTCGTGGCCGCAATATTTTCTTTCCTCTCAGGGCAACATCATCGTGAAAAAAATTTCTAAGTTTTGAAAATGAGCTATCGTATTGTTTTACAGCAAAGAACAAAGAGACAGCAACACGCCTGTGGCATCTTCATCTCCGTACAACCTATTGCCTGTGCGAATACCACATGCAGGTTTGAACTCATACACAACATGTTTTCTTCCACAAGTATGGTTGGCTCATTAACACATCACAAACATAAAAAAGGATAAATGTCACAATACCCATCCATGAAGGGCTTGATGCCATAGGGGCGGGTGACATTGTTGGTTGGAGGCGAACATCCCTTCCTTATGGAAGCCACCGATGGTGTACGACTAAGGGTGTGTTGTGGTTACAAACCCAACCGCTTCACAAAATCTGCTGAAATAAGGTTCTTGGCTCCCACCATCGACACGAATTGTAGCGGGGAACCCTTTACCCACATATGGGAGGAAGAGGCGCTCCTCCTCCCCATGGATATTCGTTCCTCCTTCTCCGGATCTTCGTAGTGGCAATAATGGCATTGGGCTCCGCATCGTCAACCGCTTTCCCTTTGTCATTCCCCTTATCAAGTTTCCGATTTAGAGCTCTTATACATGCATATGATTCGTAGGCCTCATCTCGGCCACCGTTGACTACTTTCTGGCCCGACACCACTTGTGTTGTGAGTGGAGCCTTGCGGAACTCATAAAATTTCCTGTCCTCTTCTGCTCTTCGTTGTTGTTCTTTTTGTCGTGTTTTGGCAGTGGTGTTTTTCGGGTCGCTATGCCTTGGCTTTGTCCTTTGTTTTGCGGTTTGGGGGCACCTTTTCCTTTTTTATTCGCAGATCCAAAGTCTCATTTCTTCTCGTTTGATTTTTTGCTCAATCTTGGCGTGATAGTGATATGTCGTACCAAGCGAGACATGCCGAGGGAACCCCATTTCCTCCCCGAATGTGTCCGTGTAAAAACTCAGCTCTTCAACACCAAAATGTTTCGTGAATATTTGATACCCAACTTTGTGCAAAGGGTATGGAAGCCGTATTCATTGTGCTCATGGTTATCTTCGCATCCTTTTCGTCGCCACAACGTAGTCCATTGTATGCACTTGTCCTCATTTCTCTCATAGGACAATATTACCCCTGATGGCATCTCGTAAAGAATTCTGCGAATATAGTCGAGAAAAAGACAAATTCACCCTCATCCTTTTTCTCACAAAAGAGGTTTCCTACCGCCCCGACATGGGGGGTAGCTTTTGAGGAGTGAAAAAAATAATCTTCACCCTATTTTAAAAGTCACGAACCAAGAAATATCCTTCTAATAGATTTAACCATCTATCTATGACATCTGCATCTATTTGGCCCCCAAATATGGGAATGTCAAAGTTTACTTTACCTTAAAAGGAGTTGCGCTTCCGTGTGGTCACTGATGCGTATGCGCCGTCGATGGGCAGCCGTTGAAGGATCCGCGGTGTTATCAATCATCGTATCTCCTTTGTTTTTTTGAGGCCTCCCAGGAAATATTTTTTGATACGATCTCCTCGCTCCCTTATCTTATTTTTGTCCCCCGCGGTGGCCGCTGTATTTTAAGTAGGCTAATCTTGCAAAGGTTCAAATCAGACGAGCCCTAACTCCTTACACCGACCTCATCAGACATGCAACGATGATCGCAGAAAGAGTGCATTACTATGATACCACCGATATGGATTTATGCAAGAACGCAACAGAATACACATACAGCTACAAATACAAATATGCAAAGGAACAATACTTTATTTCATTAATATCAAAGAACTTAAATTTGTTTAAGGGTAGCTGCATCGTGAACAAACTAGCTAGGGCATTGGTAGCTTATTCCGAGAAGAGATGTGGTGTTCACATGCCTCCGAATCGTGTTACAATGAGGTTTTAGGAATATTTATTATTGAGAAAAAATGGAAAACCCTAAACATCCAAAAACCTAACCCTAGGAGATGAAGCACAAAAAATATGGGCTCTGTTTGGGTAAATTGGTGCATCAACTTCTCCCGGACGTAACTTTAGCATACGACATCTCTGCTTGATGCACACCATATCTTGTTAAAAATATTTATCTCGAAGAATACAACTTTTAATGTGAGCAACTTCAAAGGAATCTCCATTCGTTCCCGCTTTTCCCAAAACGTCGTTTAGGGCCTCAAAACGGCTCCGAAAGTTTAGGACCCAAAAAAATGCTAAAAGTAGTAAATCGTGCTACAAATGAAGGAAAACTAAAAAATCGAAAGAACCAATGGTGGGGCCCCAAGTGGCACAGGCGGGTGGCCACCAATATCCACCTAGATCACAGAGGAACACAACAACTGATCTTCGTCTATTGTTGTTGAAGTGACTTATGCTTCTATGTTTAACAAGTTTTAAACTATTCAAAACAACTTGCGCAGATGAAGTGTGGAAACAAGTACACAAATTTCTAATATTCCTAACATTTAGCTTAAACTAGATAAAATTTCACAACAAAACATCTACCCGAGTGTAGGCTCGACTTCAAAATACCTAAAAACACTTGATTATTGCACTCATAATGCATATCTTCTCAATATCATAATTCTTTGTTAATACACATATGCTAATTGTTTGTTATCAAATACAATCAAAACTAAGTTCACTAAATTTGAAAAACTTAGTACTACTACTGAATTTGTGTACAACAAAAGGCCAATATGGCCCAATATTGCTACCATGGTAAGCACAAATTAAAGAAGGATTCCAAATTTTACAATTTTATGTATGAAGATTTCTTGACATGTTAATTGTGTTTATTGTGGTAATTCTTTTTATTAATGTGATATCTTGTGACCACCATTTGTTCATCTTCCCTTCAAATCTATCAGATATGTACCCATGTTCTTACTATAGCTTGTGAATGTTATCAAGGCAAGTTTAACTGAACATTTTGCATTTGTTAATTTGATGTGTCTGATATATAGAATGAGGCCCTCAATTTGTAGCAAAATGGAAAGAGTCCAATGTTTAAAAAGTTGGTTCGCAAGGATACCAACTGAGCATTTAATAATTTACGTAAGTGAACTTAAACTGAGGATGTACATTGTAATGTTGCATGCTTCATCCATGTTGTAGTTGGCATCATCCACAAATTATACAATTGTGTTTGTGTGCAAAGGCCTTATCTTCAGTTTTCAAGGGTCATATATTAACACATTTTTTATTTTTAACTTGAAAAATCCAGTGCTCCTTTTAGTGATAGATGCAACTTGTCATTATTACTCAATGCATACTTGCTGGTATAGGATTGGTTGAAAAACATAGGAGATCCTCTACAATCTTTGTTCAAGGTGTAATATTGAGTTGCTCAATATTTTTTCATCAAAGGGGAAAATAAGTCCAAGTTGTTTGCTAATTATGACAATCGCCTAATGAGCATTTGTTCAAATGGCATAAAAAATTTCCTTAGTCCTTTCCAGGTTTTTTCCATTAAGGACATTTGAGATGTCTTCTGTATTAGATGACTTACAAAGCCCACAAGCTCACAGCCTCACTGAATTTTCCCTCTTTGCAACATGCTTCATTGACTATGCCCTATGAAATGTTTGTTAAAGGAAGAACAAGAACTCTCAGATGCTTTTGCTTAGTAGAGAATAGCAAGATGCTTGAAGTGCTTGTTATGGATTGCTTTAATAATAAAGAATCTAGCTTACTATCTTATAACTTTCTTGAATGCTTCCCTTTCTTGCATGCCACTCTGATTCATTATTAATTCCTTATTATAACATATATCAGGTTCGCCTTTTTGATGAATACAAGATCTCTTCTTCTAATTATTTTTTTCTTCATTGCATACTGGAGCTAAAGCTACCTCACTTACGGAGGTTGGTAGGCCTCATCCCCCCTTTTTCTTGCCTGCTATGTAGCATGAAGGAGCGAGAAATTAGAGCTAGTTGATTAATGAGCTTGAATTTATAGCTTACATGGTGCTAGGTCTGGTCTCCCTTGTCCTCAGGTATTCCTTTCCTTTGGTTAATTCATAAATAAACCAATAAAATTCCTACCTTTCTTATCGCTACTTACATACTGGAATTGTGAACTACTCGTTGTCTTGCATACTCCTAGAACAGAACTAGCACTTACTGCTAATCGCTACCTTGCTTATCACTAGAAGGATATCACATTCTTTATGGGTTCGCTCTGTATACGTAGCTCGCTATGTGGCTCATATTTGAGTGAGAGCTTAATATTTATCCAATGCCAATGGAGAGAACGAGCCTAAATATAGTCTGAAGGCTCCCCGAAGGGGGATCTCTATGAGAGTGGTTAAAAAAATAGCTTTGAAGTCAATTTGAAGGGGAACTCTAAGCTCACAGCCTCACCAAGTTTTCCCTCTTTGCAACAAGCTTCAATGACTATACCATATGTAATGTTTGTCAAAGGACAACCATTCTCTTCCATACGATCCATAAGCTTCACAGCTTCGTAAAACTCACCTCGCTTACAATACCCATCAATCAATATAATATACGAATATGATACAATCTCCAAAACATATGACCCAGATCTATGATACTACGTGTAACCTCTGAAATATGGTGATCCAAATCTATGATACTAGGTGTAACCTCTGAAATCTAGTGGTAGGGACTTGCTGCCCTACAGTCGTCCTTGTTTAAAAATCAAAACACTTGTTTAATACTAATCAATCTCATACTACATCACTTAATCATTTCATATTACACGAGGCAATCATTCTCATTATATATAACATTTTGACTATTAAAAAAATTCTCCCTTTCCATCTTTCCATCACTCCCCTTATGACACTATGGTGAAAAAGTATGAAATCTTTTAAAAAAACTCTTCAATTCTATCACCCCTCTCCTTATAACACAATACTAAAAAAATATAAAGTCATTGAAAAACTCTACAACCCCATCACTCTCCTTATGACACCATACCTTTTTAAAGATATAGAATCTTTAAAAACAATTTTAATATAAAAACTTTGAAAAAATCTTCAACCCATCACTCCCCTTATATTATGACACCATACATACCTAAAAGGTATGAAGTCTTTGAAAAAACTCTTCAACCCATCACTTTCCTAAAAAAACCACCATACCTTTTTAAAGGTATGAAGTTTTTGAAAAACTCTTCAACCCATCACTCTCCTTTTTTTAAGACAGGTACTGATCAACAACTCCTTACTGTCCTTTTTTTTAGACAGGTAACTAATCAACAACCCATCACTCTCACTCTCGTTATGACACCATACCTTTTTAATATATTATGTCTTTTTCTCCAAATGAGCTCTTTTATCTCAAGAGCTGAACCATTTACAAACTATCAAATATTTATTTGGATAAAATAACATTTGGCTTTGACAAACCAAACCAGTGCCCTACAGCTTCGAAGACAAACAAGCTATCGCAATGATGACTTCAATTTTTATTTTATTTCGTAATTCCGTATACTTCAATTAGATGCACGTGGTGGGTATTTTGTTCACTGATGTAAGAGTGGGCGGCTATCCTGATCCTTCCACGCTGTGCATCTCTTTCCACTTGGCTCGTCGGCTCCTGCGCCTCTCTTCCCACTTGGCTCGTGGGCTCTTGCATTTAGAGGCTGCGGTTCTCTTTCCAGCTTGCAATCATGGCCACTGGGTTATATTTTATTTTTTTATTGCCACAAGATACCGACAATCCAGGGCGGCTATCCTTATCCTTCCACGCTGTGCATCTCTTTCCACTTGGCTCGTCGGCTCCTGCGCCTCTCTTCCCACTTGGCTCGTCGGCTCCTGCAATTAGAGGCTGCGGTTCGCTTTCCAGCTTGCAATCATGGCCACTGGGTTATTGCCACAAAATACCGACAATCCAACTTGGATTGATTTGCAGATCTCACTGTTAGGGCCGACAGATTTGACAATGTATCCAATTATCAGGCGACAATTTTGTTTGACTATTCCTCATTGAAATTCGGCTTTTTTTTAAATAGTACTTAAAATCTTGAATCATTTCAACTTTTAATAAATTGAATGGTCTTTTGTGTGATTGTTTGGAAGTTTTTTTCAATGGTTTGTTTTGTTTTTGTTGTTTTTTGTTTTTTTTAAATTAGACAGAAATTTATTAAAATTATAAGTTTGATGAATAATTTTTGCATAATCTAAATGTGTTTGAGATTTTTGAAAGTGCTAAATCTATGTATGTAATAAAAAAAACCAATTTCAATAACATAAATTAAAATTTAATCTCAATCAAATTCAAACACTGGCAACTCTAAAAAACCACACTAAATACAACTCGAAAAATTTATCAAAATCTCTATTGTTTTCTAAGCGAAAACATGGCCGCCTTAGATTACGCGTCCAATAATTCATTTGCTTCATGCGCTGCTTCATATTTCTCTAGCAAATCATAATTATTTGATAGATCTGTCAACCCACAGTCATTTAGTGGATATTATCTACCGATGAAGCGACATTAAACTCCAGAGTTTGGCATGTATCTCTTTTTTTTAAGACGCAAACGATTCTCCAGAACCGATTCCACATGCACTTGTTTGTATGTTCCCGACAGTGCCTGGACGCAATCCAAATTACATCGGATATGATGGTGAATAAGGAAAAATTAATAGATAAACACCTATCGAATTTAATGTGGGCAAGGAACACCAGTGAGAAAATCTATTTCAAAGAAAATAATATTACATTATTCTTTTATGAGTTTGAATAGCACAATTTGTGCAAATAATGCCGTTTCAATGATAGTGTTTCAACTATTCACCCATCAGCAAAATGTCTTTAATAACAACATTCTTTTACATAAATATGTAAAACAGTAATGTTTGAAATATATATATATTTACACACTTTTCATATATGGAGTCAAGAATAACGCTTTCACTTTTTGACGCTAAATGTTGGAGGAATAGTCAGTAACAAATAAACTCAAACATGCATAAGTAAGGGACTCTGGTAGTTTATACTCATGAAACTCAAGGGGAAATTCTATTTAATTAAACTATTTCTTTGTATTACCTATTATATAATCAGTTGCTACATATAGCAATAGGGTGACCATAATAGCATTGCGATAGATATTTAGTACAACCATATCCACAACTATCTCTCATAATCTTTATATATGAATCTCTCAATTGATATTCATCCATAACATCTCTATTTTCTCCTCATCTTTGGTTATTGCATATAATTTTACACTTGGTCTCCATTATTATAAGGTCATCATATAATTTAAACATTCTTCATGATTCACAAGTAAGAGATAATCCTTCAATAAATACCTCAACATGTGTGTAAAGTAGTTGAGTGCTCTACTAGAAGTGGGGCTCCAACTCAAAAATGCAAATGACCTCCTCAAAATATCCATAGAATAAGTCATGTGCCAAGGAAAAGATCAACATGGTCAAACAAATCCCAAGTCTATTTTCCAAGAATAACCACCATCGATAAGTGTGCTAAACAAGGGACAAGTGGAGCACTCCTCAATGGTGAACTTGTTACTTCATACATTAGCAATGTCACAACTCTCAAAGCAATGTCATAACATCTATTGAAATGTTATATTTCCCAAAGTAATGTTGCAACCCCCACGCACTATCATAATGCCAAAGATAATGCTACAACTCCCCATGTAATATCACAACTCTAAATGAAATATCACTCTGCCCTAGGTATAAGAAGGCTTACAAAATATTGCAAAGTATATTGGTCAACCTCCATCAAGACGAGTTTTTCTAAGAAAGAAATAAATGCTAGCATAGATCTGTAAATAGGCTTAGGATCATTAGGGGATAGCCTACCCAAAATCTGTAATGTCTAATGATTAGGCCTCATGATGTGTGTCATTTAAAGAGAGAAATTCACTTAAACCATCCTCCACATCATAAAAAACCAAACCCAGTGTAAAAAGGCTAGGGAACTCTTATATTTCCACTTTGAAGGAAATTGGAGACAAAAGTAGTCTTGTTTTGCTTAGGGAAAATTTTAAGGATGGAAAATTATCTTGAAGTTTAAAAATTTGGCGAATCTCACTAGTCCTTAATATGCAAACTATAAAATGTTTACTGATGTGTTTGTAAAATCATTCAAATTTATAATGATATTATATATACTCTCTATATAATTTTGGCGAATCTTAATGTAAACTAATTTTATATTTTAAAATTTGGGCGAATCATTTTTATAAAAAAATGGAAATTGGCGAATCATTTTTTTTGAAAAAACATGGAAAATATTTGCTCACAATAAATTTGAAGTTTTTACCTACATAATATTCAAAAGGATGGATAATTATTCTTGCTTTGCTGAGTACTATCAGATATAAACATCGAAAGAAGAAAACTTCCTTTTGTTGGTGTAAATAGGCCTTATGTATGCTAATTTAGATTTCAAATCCCTTACCATTGTGTCAAACTACTACACAATTTGAATATAGTATTGTTGTAGATGATGACGTTTCTATGGATCATACATTTTAATGTTAATCCATTTATTGTAGCATGATATTCTCATGTGTGTAGACACAATTACCCCCTTTAAATATTGGTACACATGCCTTTACTACAACCAAAGTGATCTTGAGAAACGCTAGAAACTTAAGGAACAAAGTTGTTGCTACATATTATCAACATAATCTAAACATTTTATTGGGTCATGTCCTTTTCACAAACCCATATTGTACCTTATCATTTTCCTTATCATCAAAACCAAAAAGCAAATCTAGGATTTCCACATGAATTTCATTGCTTGCATAAGGCTAAAAGTAGGACTATAAATGTTTAACTTTGTCTTTAAAGGTTCTAGTAGTATGGTTTGAATAGAACATATCATCATGTACACTGAGTAATAAAACCATACTATGATGCCAATATATATAGCAACCATTAACCTAACAATCACCCACTAATATGCTAATCCATCAACCAAAAATGTGTATGCATGAAGAGAGAACCAAGCCATTATAATCAACCAAGGGATTGATTGAATCTCCACTACCAAGACACCATCCATTAAAAGTAACCTCTACCAAATTTCCAACATTTGGGAGGATATAATTACCATGCCACCTTACACATATTTGGGTCATGTGATTAAAATCACATGTGAAATCCTTGTACAAAATGGTGGATAACATATGGCTGCGGATATTGGGGGTATGTGTTGTTAAGGAGAAGTGCATGCCAAAATATCATAATATCTAGTTGTAGTTGCAAAGAAAATAGGAGGAAACAAGACCATGTGGTAGAATGGATATAAATTCACATCCCTAAACACCACATACGTCTCTCTCTCTCTCTCTCTCTCTCTCTCTCTCTCTCTCTTTGTATATTACTTCATCAAGAGTCCAAAATATAACTTTACAAGGAGAAGGCATATTAATCCAACATTACGAAATATACCATGAAATGAAGACAATCTAATGCTCAAATGTTGAACTTATTTCTCATCATCTAATGTTTCTGGGATATTATTACTCATAGCTACTCTATTTGACATAAACAAAAGTATTAGGTATAATCATACAATCCATGAAGCCACACTAGCACCTCATCAATAATTTTGCCACTATGTTTGGCTGTGAGCCAAAACAAGGAAATGAAAAATACAAAATGATTATGAGTTGGTACAAACATTATATCATAATAAGAAACAATTTCCAATTCACGAGGATGGAAAAGATCACCAAAATCATGCCAATATTGGCATGTTCTTCCAAAAACTTCATCCACCCATATTTGAATGGGATTGCAATGTGAAAATGATAATCCATCCTTGTTCCAAATAAGATATTCATTATGCAACACATACATCTCATAATGTTGATCCACATACTCCAAGAAATGGGCTCTTTGGCTTTCATGTACAATGTCACTCCTCAAAGTTTGAGATGAAGTTATAAGATATTGAAAAATGCATCATAGCTGCTTGACAATTATGTAGATGACAAGTGATACGTAAATTTAAATTTTGAGGAAAATATTTACTCCCAATGAAGTACTTGTTTCCCTTTTATACGTGATTGAATTTTTTACAAGAAGCCATGAATTGAATATACACTTATGCAATATTTATTTATGAATCAAGAGCACATGTCTTAGTTGAGTTTTCATTCACAAATTGAGGAAGAGACAAGGAAAGACAAGGCTGAAAATTTTTGGTATAAAACATTTGCCACACTGTGTAAATTACAACACTAATATAGTTCTCTTACACTGATTTTATACATGCATATTCACCAAAATCTAAGCATAAATATAGTTGATATTATTATTATTATTATTTTATCCTCGTAAAACAACCCCAAATGCTAATAAAATATGCATTATATCCCATAGAACATGGTTGGAAATTTTCATGAGAATGTTGTAGTAAATCCACCATAAATGGTTGAATTAAATACGTGAAAAAACACCTTCTCATGATGTTGCATCATTAGTATTCATATATGGCTAGAAATTATCATGAAAATTTTCTGGATTTGCTTCTACTATATTAAGTTATCTAAGGGCTTCAAAATTGACACTTTCTTTTCTAGAGGTATCATAGATAAAATCTCTTAAAATGTCCAATAATCTCTATCTAAACCATGGAAAAAATTCTAAAAATGCATATCCATAACAACATAACCTTGGATGTCCCTATTTACATAAATGGATAAGAAAATAAATATTAACATCTATCATTCTTAAATTAGTTTATCTTCAAACCTATATTCTTCCAAATAATCAATAAATGTATCATTGAATTTAGAACTCTGAGGAAGATGATGGATAGCTCTTATTTTTATGAAATGATAGCTTGGAGGCTTCAATGATTTCACCAATAAGGTTTTCTTTATGGGATTGATCTTTAATGTGATATGCTTCATTAATGCATTCTTCAAGTGCTTGATGACTTTTTCATCTTTTATTTCTTATTCGTACTTCTAGTCTTCAATGAGGCTATGAGGTGCTTGATCTTCAAACTTTTCATCAAAATCTTCATGTATTTGATATTCAAAATCTCCATCAAAAGTTTCATGTATTCGATCTTCAAAAGAATAAAGAGGTCTCTCTTGTTATACCATGTGACATGAGGAAACTCTTGATTTGTCATGATATCATGAAGTGCCTCTTCATCTCCATGTAAGGCTACCAAAAATATTTAAAAAGCCTTTCATATTCCTCTTCATTGTAATGAGGACCTAAATATATGAAGAAGACTTGGATCAAACCTGAAAAAGAAGATAAGTTTATTGGGCTACAACAATTCCTCATCCAACTCTTTAGATCTCATTCCAAAGAATATATAATAACTTTTATCAATATAACCTCATGCATTACATTGAGATTTGAAACATATTTCAAGAATGATGTGACATGTTGAGTAACAAAAGGAGTATCACCATCCAATTTTTGAAGGTTCTTTAACCATTTGGAAGGATAACGAGAAAATGTCCTAAACCTCAAGCATAGATTTGGTGTAACTACGAGAGATGCCACTATCATCTTACCAATCCTCTTCTACAATTTAGGGTGGCTCTCCTCTAGCTCAAGGCGGGTTTCCGTAAAATATGATAGTTTTTAAGGAAATGAGTTCAATGGTGACATGAGGAGTAGATACCAACAACATTGTTTTAAATGAATTGGGAATATAAGATGGAAAGAAGAACAAGAAAATAGTGTCTTTCGATTAGGAAATGGGTTCAAATCAAGGCTCATATGGGATGTTATCATAATTATGGAAATACGACAATATGGAGAATACACTCAAGCTACTTTCATTCTTTCCTTGCTACCTCATATTACATAAATAAATCTAAAGACATTACTAGCACATATAACATTCAATACTAATGAAGATTGTTCCTTGAAATAAAATGTATGTGCGTTGAAGAAGGCCTTGAAAAATAATGCAACATAAACAAAAATCCAAGGATAACAAAATAAAGCATGAAGAGAACCTATAATATTTTTACTCCATAAGCATATATCAAGGTATTTCAACGACAAGAGAAAATAATAAAGATATAAAATATTTCTCACTCATAATATAATTTCAATAATCCTACAAAAGCCTATAATAGATATTCAACTATGCTCCAAGGGATTTCCCCATAAATCCAAGTATGAGAAATAATTAAGGAATGGAACACTTATATAGGTTTAAGCTCAATCTATTTTTTTATGACTAGTGGAATTGGAAGCTGGAGCAGTCTCGTACTCATGTGACACATGGTTGATTCCATTCACCACCACCATAACCACCTCATGCAACAGATATTCCCCTAACATGGACATGGGTTAATCATCGAGATCAAACAAGGGGCCTCATAATACTTGATGTTTACATGCTTTTCCAAATGAGCTATGCTTCGAGGGTTAGATTTAAGCTCAGTCTTCATTTATGATAAACTATGGATTTCTTTTCCAAGGAATAACAATAAAGTAGCCCTCTTAACAACCAATTTACCAATAATAGCATTAAGACATTGAGATCCATAATTTCCTTTAAGAGGATACAATAAAATATACTAGGAAAACAATACATTAATGATTTAAGAAACCAACTCTATGGGACAAGTAAAAAATAATAAAATATGGGAGTTGGCTATGTAGAAACCTTCAAAAATGGGAAGTGTGAGGCCTCCAAGTGAAAAATTCCCATTTTCAAATCATAGAGAAGTGTGAAATGTAACCTCCAAGAATGGGAGTATGCGTAGAACATATACACAAGAGGATGGTGTCTTGAGAGAATTTGTAGCTCTACAAAATATGATACCTCCAAAAAAGAATGTGCAAGGCTATCTGAAACCAATATATGGCATGTGTGGCATTAGGAATAGGACATTCCATAAATAAGAAATGTACTTAAACAAATATCCTATTCAAAACCTTTGACCAACTCTTCTTCCATGCCAATCACTAGATCCACAGGTAAGGTGCTCAAAATAGGCTCAAAACTATGTTATAAGGGGATGAACTCAATCAATTCAAGTTTACCTCCTACAAAATCATGAGAGAAGGTGTCATAAAGTGGTTTGTAGTTATTATAACCATTTCCTTGCATCAAGGAAACCTAAAATCATGTTCAAGGTGGACCAAACATCTAACTCATTCCAAGAGAGAGAGGGCAACCTCATCATCTAGTAATGAAATAATGTATCAAAGTGATGAATTCCTCAACACATGTGAAAAATAATTTAGCACTCTACTAGCAGTGGGGCTCTAAGGAAAAGGTCAACATCCTCAAATAAGTACCCAAGTTCAATCTCCAAGAATAACCACCATCTAAGTGTGCCAAGCAATAAATAAGTAGAGTGCTCCTTGAAGGTGTAAATTCATACGTTATCAACATCACAACTCTCAATGCAAATATGACATCTCTCAAGGAAATGACACAACTCTCAATGCAGTGAAACAAATTTCAATTCAAAATCATAACACCCTGTGAAATGCTCTTATGCCAAAAACGACAATACAATCCTAATGCACTATCAAAATTCCCAAGGTAATGCTGCAACTCCAAATGTAGTGTCACAACTCTTAATACAATAACATAACAATAAAAGAGATGTCATAACACACAAGGTAGAAATCTTATAAAAAATTGCAAAGTGTATTGGTTGATCTCTATTAAGATGGTTTATTCTAAGAAAGGGATACATGTTTGCATACATATGTAAATAATATCAAGATCATAAGGGTATAGCCTATCTAAAATCTATAATTTCCACTGATTAGGCCTCATGAGGTGTGCCATTTAAAGTGAGTGCTTCACTAAAACCATCCTCACCAACCAAACCAAGTGTGAAAAGGCTAGGAACTTCTCTATTTCCCAATTGAAAGCTATAGGAAATCCATATTAATCTAATTAATAAAAGTAGTTTTATTGTGCCTTGTTGTAGGGAAAACCCAACATCCCACATTTTTGAATTATTTACTTCAATAATGGAGACCCTTTTTATTAATTTTTGGCCAAGAAACTTTTATAGTTTTCATTTAAGTTAATTGTCTTTCAATTTTGTTATTTTTTGTTTTTATCAGATTTCTATTTTGATTGTTTCATTGAATCCAGTTTTTCACAAGCTTTCCGATGATCAACAGGGTTGTAAATGACACTCCTTTGAAGTTTGATCATATTTGTGTCGTCCGGGTTAAAAAATGTAAACAAATGTATAATATTTTTATTTGCGCAATTAAAATAGCCTTCATTGTAAATATTAATTTTCAGTTAATTTTTACTGATTTTTTAATTTTTCACTAATGATCCTACAAAATGACCCGACCAAATTATATAATGGATTGAAACACGTTTCGAGATCTTGGTAATTTACTTCATTTTATTATTTTAAAATAAATTTCCAAGCCTAGAATTTCAAAATCGCAAAGTGGTTGTAGTCCAAATTGTAGGATTGTTAATTCACGTGGGCCCCACTTCAAAACATGTCCTTCCTTCCAAAATCCTGATCTAAAAAAATTTCAATTTCAAATATGCGATCCAAAATAATTTTGTGATGCGATATTGCGATTGCGATATATCGCAAATCACATAGTTTTATACACTTATATTAAATATGCCGAACCCCAATTAAGATTTTATGCGAGGAGTTAATTTTATAACATAAAATTTAGTTAACCTTCTTATACCTCCCAACTCATTTGCCTTACCTCACCCTTGCGGTCACCTTATCCCTCCAACTCACTATTCTACTCATCCTCCTTATCTCTCAGTGCACCTCACCCTCCACTTCTTATCTCTTCATAACTTTCTCCCTATTCCTTCTTTCCTCAAGTAACCTCCATTATGTATTGATATTATGTTTTGAGTTAAAAAGATTTTATAAAAAATATTACATTATATTAATATTATAATATATATTATATTTTAATTATAATTATAATATAATTTAAATTATAATATTAATATAATATTTTGATATTTTAATTAATCACTAAATCAATTTTTAATTAGTTTAATTTTAGTTACAATTAATTTATTAATTAAGATTAATAATGCAATTAATTATGTGTTAATTAATAGATAATTATAATTTAATTTAGAATTAGATTATAACTAAATTGGAAATTAATAATATAATTATCATTAATTAATTGATAATGATGATGGTGGTTAACGTCCACTGAGACCAATCTTTGGTTTATTGGACCTAAAGAAAATAGTTATTTAGTTTGATTTAAGATTTTATTCCTATGCTCGAAAAGCTTGGAGAGAAGCCTCTTGAGCTCACTATAATTTTGACATCTTAAAAGGCTAGGAAGGTCAGTATTGTAACAAAGATTATGAAATTGATGTCTAATGTGGTTGTACGCGAGGTACTTTAAGAGGAAGTGATTTTCATCCTCGATGTTCATAATCTCACAAAGATAGCAGATCCTTTCCATCCATGATTATAAATTAAATATTATAATCTAATTTAGGATTAGAATTTAATTTAAAATTGGTGATTTTTAGCCTAAGCAACAAAAATTCTAGAATTTTGTCCATTTTTATATACCAACTTTGGAAGTTCATAGATTGAGTTTTACTTGGCCAAATCAAGCCCAGGATGGCTCATTGAATAGATAAAGTCATAGATATTATTCCTGAAGTGGTTTCATTTCCACATTTAATCATTTATTGGGTCTAAAATGCATCAGAAGATCAAGATTCGAATTTTTTAAACAAAACTAATTTCTGAGTTTAATTTTCTGCATTTTCATTTGCCCACAACTTCTTCTCAGTGCAGATCCATTCATCTATGTTCTCCATGGCCAATTAGATCATCACATGCATCAATTGAAAGCTTAGATTTCTTTTATTTCAATTATGTAATTAAATTTAATTGTATTTGTTTTAAATTTCAGATTTGGCATTTTGATTTGTTTTTGCAGGAAAATAGTTGAAGAGATGAGGAAAATAAGATATCAATCAATGAAAATGCTCCAAAAATTGAAGAATATGATTTTGAACCAATGGAAATTGATGGAGCAAATTCACTCTTCAACAAAATTTCTTATAAAGAAATTCTTTTGTAAATATTATAAATAACAGATTGTAGAATGTAATATGGGCTCCTCTTCTCTACAATTCATGAATTCTTGAAGGCACTATTATATAGAGGATCTAGAGTTGTAGGGTAGAGGAGAGAAAGCTCGTATCTGGGGATTATTTAGGATTTTTTCTTTGCATGCTGAATTATGTATGGAGAACGAAGTTTGTACTATTGCAGCTCTTGTTTTAAAAGCAAAAGCTCAAGCATTGTAAAGGACTGTTGGGGACCTGAGTCAGAGAAATGGTTTCAATAAATTGGTATTTATAATACTATTGTTTTAAATACTGGTTTCATTTTATGATAGCAAGAATGTGTCATTTTATTTATATTTGTGCACTATTGTCGACATGAGTAATTTGTCTCAATTATATGTTATTATTTATCTCCACTCTTATGGGTTGAATTCTGATTTCTAAGTAATTATTTACTCAGAAATATGTCTTTTAAATATCAGTTTAACAAATAGTGATATGTTGTGAACTATTTCCTCATATTATTGTTTAATTATTCGAATTACTAATTTAACAATCAATATCATTTTTGTGAACTACTTCCTAAATGTTGTTGGTTGATTATCTTAGTTAAGAGGTCTCTCAATATGATGTGTTTCAATATATATAATATCATTTAATTGAACTTCTTCATTAGCTCGATATTTATTATAAGCCAGATATATTTAAATCCCAATTATTTAAAATACCTTGCTCTTGGTTGGGTTAGATCTATATCTACCTAATTGAGATAAGATTAGGATAATTCTCCTTTTTCTTGCATTTTAGAATAATTTTGCATTTAGATTTAATTCTACATTGCTAGAAGTCCTTTTCCCAAAGAGGAAAAACTTTAATTATGGCTTGGATAAGCCCCAAATTAGCTTAAGGATCACTTTCTTTCCTGATCAACAAGAGGGATGATTTGATGTCTCTTCTCCATTGGTAGACAAAATTTACATTTTAAGCCATTAGATATTGAGAGAAGGTAACTGGACTTAGTTAAACTAGTCGGAACCACCATTAAAAATAGAAAATGAACTTCTTTAAGGTCCGGACCGGGTGGTCATCCCCCATGTTGTTGCAACGAATTTTGAGGCTTCAACATTTTGGCACTAGAAGGAGGGCCTGAGACTTTTTTTTCCTTTGGAGTCCTTGTATTCTAACATTTTAATTTTTATCACAATGGCTCCTCTTAAAATTCCAATTTGGAATTGTATTTTTAGACATGCATCTTCCAATACTCCACGAGAAATATTAAAACACTTGTCTCAGGTAAATTTTAATGGTAAGAGGAATAATTATGCATTTAATCACGCTTTACAATTCATTCAAAAATTTTAAAATTCTACTTTTCATGATATTGATGAAGGTATTTTATGAAGGATTTTTACTCTTACATTCTTGGCAGAAGCCAGAAGCTGGTGTCAATCACATCCAGTTGCCTCAATTCACAGTTTGGATCAGATTATTATAATGTTCCTTTGTAAATTTGATGACTATGACTACAAACAAGCATGTAACGAAATTGAAGATCTACGAAGGTTTGAAAGTGAGACTTTTATAGATTTTATCATTAGATTTCATTTAAATTGTTTAGAATTTAAAATTGAAGACAAACCTTCGAAATATGAATTATTAGATTGGTTTGAACATATTTTCTCTCTTCCTTCCATTCATAATCCATGTGAAATTATTTCAATCTTTTCTCAATCTCCTTCCAATTTCATTAACATTATTGAAAATTCCAATATAGAGGTGCAAACAAATGATGATGAAGTGGCCTCTATTATGTATGATAAATTCCTTCATCTAGTGCACACTTCCTCCAATATTGATAATGATCAAGGTGCACCTTCACATGTTAATGAATCTCAATCACAAAGCTTGGAAAATTTCACTAATAAATTGCAAGAAGATATTAGCAGCAATCTTGAAGAAGATACCACTTTGAAATATGAAAATGAGTGTGAGTTAGAATAAAAAAATCAGAGCATAATATGACAAGTACAAGCAACAATTAAAATTTCCAATAATACACAATCTGTTGTACATATTTCTGAATTCTTTTACGATGAGCAAATGCCAAATTTAGGACAACAAAGAAACATTCTTCAAGAAATCACAAGTACCCAAGTAAATGATATTTGATGTAGGTACACTAGGCTGTGCACATAGACATGAGAAGTTATTGAAGTCAGACTAAGAGCCTAACAATGTGATGGATTGATCACATGCTAAGGCTAGGAAATTTAAGTTTATTTGTGAAAAGCTTTTGATATTTAGTTAAGAACATATAGTTAAAAGAAATTTTGAATAGTTAAAGATAGGATTTGATAGCTGGTGGAGAGTTAGAACTAAGGGGAAAAGTAGATCTTTTTTCTTGATGATGTGGAGTGAGGAAATTGGTTCACATCAACAAACTCATTTCTTAGATAGTTTTGTTTTTTAGTTTTGAAAAGAAAAAGAAAAAAACATTTTCTTGAGTTTTTTTTTAGGGAGTTAGAGGGGAACGTTATTTTTTTCTCTGTGTGATGCTGAAGAAAATATCTATGTAAGATTGAAGCTAGGGAGACAGAAACCAATACATCCATGAGATCAATCTTTTGGAATTGATCCTTAGTCTGTGTGAACTGGATGTGGCATGTGGGGTTATTAGATAACTTAACAACATTCTTATACAAGTGTTTTTTTTTATTATCAGCAAATTGAATTTGTAAGTGTATTGCAAATGCATTTGTGAGGTTATTAACAACAAGATAAATATTTGAAGATTGAAATTGATTTGGTTTTTAAATTACTGTGTTGAATGAGGAATTTGTGCACTGTATGCCCCCTGCTCTTTACATTGGAATGAGAACCATATCACAGTGAATATTTTAATCACACTTTGCATCAAATTTTTGTATTGGAAGGAGTCATTTTCTTTACAGATTCTAGAATACAAAGCATCCTGTGTCAATTCCAGAGAAGAATAATTTTTCGTAGGAGAAAATTTTCATCCGACTTATGGCTCAATTTCTGATCAAAGGAAGACACAATTCAAAATTACACCATCTACGTTTTGTTTAGAGCGAGGTTTATTTGGTAAATTGCGAGCGATTTTCCAAAATGATCTTTGGTTGAGGAGCTCCGAAGTGATCTATAAACTGCGTTTTTGCAGACTACGTGACTGGAAAAGGACGTTTGTTGTTCCTTTGCACTAATGCCCATGTTTGTAGAGAAAGGAGCCATCAATTTATGGTATCAGAGCCTTAACTTTGTTTTTATCTACATTATAGAGATATGATTAGGTGAGAAGGAAGAGCACGAGGTCGAGGAGGCAGACCCACAGGTAATGCAAAACTCTGGGAAGAGATAAGGAGACTGCAAGTTTGGTTAGAAGCCATGGAATTGGGGAGACAGAGTGATCCTGAAGGTGGAGATGTTAGTGAGTTCGAAGAGGAACCCGAAGAAGAAGGAGAAACACCTATTGAAGAAGCTACTGAGGTCAAGTTTTTGAGAGCAGTGTTGGGCTCAAGTTCAAGGCCAAAGCCTGAAATCCCCATTTACGATGGCGGTTTGAAAGATGAGAATCTAATAGATTGGATGAGTGATATGGAAAAGTATTTTGAGTACGAGGAAATTGACGAGGATAAGAGAGTCAAGTTTACTGTGAAAAGGTTAAAAGGCCATGTAGAACTATGGTGGGACAATGTGCAGGCTGAAAGAAGGAAGAAGGAAAAAACATTGATCAAGAGTTGGGACAAAATGGTGGCAAAGATGAAGAGCAAGTTCTTGCCAAAGGATTATCAACTAACTCTCTATAGACAAATGCAAAATCTTAAGAAAAAGATAATGACAGTGAGGGAGTACAATGAGGAGTTTTACAAGGTGAAATTGAGAGCAGGTTATGTAGAAGATACCCAGAAGAAGACAACAAGGTATATCAATGGTTTGAGGCTGGATATCCAAGATGAAAGCATCATGCTTTCTCTAAGGACAATAGAGGAAGCATATGAGTGCGCCTTGAAGGCGGATGAAAAGATAGCTAGGAAGAAAAACTTTGGTAGAGGACATGGTTTTTCTAGAGGGCAAGGACAAAAAAATGGAAGAGGGAATCTTACAACGCAAAAGAATGATGAAGGTAGCTCAAATCAACAAGGGTAGTCAGAGAAAGACGGTGGTAGCATAGGAGGAAGATCTTACCAAACAAGTAGAGGTAGAGAAACTGTCTACCAGTGTTACAAATGTAACAAATTGGGTCACCAATATTTTGAATGTCCTGAGAATGAAAATACAGGGCAACGAGGTGCATACATAGCTCAAACTGAAGCAACGGAGGCAGAAGTCCCTGAGGCAGAGAATGTGCCAGAGACCGGAGAGGTGTTGATGATGCACAAAGTCCTGTTAAAATCAACAAAGCCTAGACTGTTGAACCAGTCCAAAGGAAATCCTTATTCAAGACAATGTGTAAGTCAAAAGGAAAATGCTGCAAATTAGTAATTGATAGCGGAAGTACAGACAATCTAGTCTCCCAAGAAATGGTGGAAAATCTAAGGTTGAAAAAGATTAAACATCCCACACCTTATAAGGTATCGTGGTTGCAAAAAGGACACCAATTATTGGTGCATGGACAAAGTGAAGTTGAGTTTCAGATAGGAAAGTATAAAGACAAGGTGCTCTGTGAAATAATGCTAATGGATGCTTGTCACATTCTTTTGGGTCGCCCATGGCAGTTTGATAGGAAATTGACACATGATGGAGGGAAAAATTATTATAAGTTCGAAAAGGATGGAATCAAGCACACTCTTGTACCGTTGAAAGAGGAAGGTACATCTAAAACAAGCTACCCAAAAGCACTGTTGCTTAGTGGAAAGGAATTTATACAATAGATGGAAGAAGAAGAGGTAAATTATGCAGTGGTTTGCAAGCCAAAGGTAGTACTTCTGCACACTGAAATTGTAGATTTACCTATTGAAGTTTAGGATTTATTGCATGAGTTTCATGATATTGTAGTTGATGAATTGTCAAGTGAGTTTCCACCCAACAGAAGCATCAGTCATCACATAAAATTGATACCGAGAGCGAGTCTTCTGAACAAGGCTGCATATCGAATGACACCCAAAGAGAATGAGGAAGTGAGGAAGAAAGTCCAAGAATTGTTGGACAAAGGACTAATAAGAGAAATTTTGAGTCTGTGTGCCATACCTACAATATTAAGTCCAAATAAGGGTGGAGAATGGAGAATATGTATTGACTCTAGAGAATCAACAAGATCATCATTCGTTACAGGTTTCCATTGCCACATATGGATGATATGATGGATTGTTTGTATGGGGCAACTTTCTTCTCAAAGATTGAGCTGAAAAGTGGTTATCACCAAATTCGAGTTAGAGAAGGAGATGAGTGGAAGACAACTTTCAAGACCAATGAAGACTTGTACGAGTGGATGGTAATGCCAGTTGGCTTGCCAAATTCATCGAGTAATTTTATGCGGCTGATGAATGAAGTCTTGAAGGAGTTCAATGGTAAGTTCGTCATTGTTTACTTGATGACATTTTAATTTTCAGTCAAACTAAAGAAGAGCACTTGAGACATTTGAAGTATGTTTTAGAGAGATTCCAGCAAGAAAATCTATTGATTAACATTAAGAAGTGTTCTTTTATGAAGAGTGAGCTTGTATACTTGGGTTTTGTCATTTCTAAGGATGGCTTGAGAACAGATTCGAAGAATAAAGAGGTAATTTTAAATTGGCCCTCACCTAAGAACATTTTTGAGGTGAGAAATTTTCATGGCTTAGCCAGCTTCTACAGAAAATTTATCAGGAGCTTTAGTGGAATTTGTGCACCTATCATTGACACCATTAATAAGGATAGGCAACCATTTTATTGGACAACAACAACATAAAAAAAAAAAAAATTCAACTATTGAAGAAGAATATCACTAAAAAGCTGGTGTTGAAGTTGCCAGACTTAAATCAACCCTTTCAATTAAGATGTGATGCTAGTGTGACAACCATTGGAGTTGTATTGAGCCAAGAAGATAAGGCTATTGCATATTTTAGCGAGAAGTTAAATGAGTTAAAACATAAATACTCTTCCTATGAAAAATAATTTTATGTGGTGATTCAAGATTTGAAGCACTGGAGGCATTACTTGATGCCTAAGGAGTTTGTTATGTACATGGATAATTCTACCTTACAATACATTATGCAACACCATAAGTTGAATCATAAACATGCAAAGTGGGTAGAGTTCCTTCAAACTTTCACTTTTGTTTTGAAGCACATCAGTGGGAAGGAAAATAAGGTTGCCGATGCTTTGAGTAGGAGATGTTTAATCATGCAGGAAAGTCAAATACAAATTTTAGGATTTGATTATTTGAAGGACTTGTATGACGTTGATGTTGATTTCAAAGAATATTTTGCAACGTGTAAGAATCCAGTCAATAGGGACAACAGTCCATGGAAAGAGTTTATGTTGCAAGAAGGGATATTGTTCAAGAACAATCAGCTATGTATTCCAAATTTCTCAATGAGGGAAAATTTGGTCCAAGAAAGGCATAATGGCGGGTTGGCTAGACACTTTGGTGTTGAGAAAACACTTGGGCAGCTAAGTCACTTCTATTTTTTGCCTAAAATGAAGGCATATGTACAAACGTACGTGAGTAAGTGCAGGGTATGTCAGCATGCGAAAGGGAGAAGTCAAAATGCTGGACTGTACATGCCTTTACCTATTCCCAACAGACCTTTGGATTCAATGAGTATTGAATTTGTTCTGGGTTTACCAAGAACTCAACGAGGTAATTATTCAATCCTTTTAGTTGTGGATATATTTACTAATATGGCTCATTTCATTCTGTGTTCCAAAAATAGTGATGCTACCCATGTGGCTAATTTGTTTTTTGATGAGATTGTTCAGTTGCATGGTTTTCCAAAAAGCATAATCTCTGACAGGGACACAAGATTCACCAAATATTTCTAGAGGACATTGTGGAAGAAACTTGGCACTAAGCTAAATTTTAGCTCAGCCTATCATCCACAGACTGACGGGAAAATAAAAGTTGGAAATAGGAGTTTGGGTAATTTGTTGAGGATTTTAGTAGGTGACCGACCAAAACAATGGGTTCATGTGCTAGCCTAGGCTGATTTTGCTTATAATGACTCACCAAATAGGAGCACAGGAAAGAGTCCATTTCAGATATTGTACGAAATGCATCCGAGGGGAATTTTTGAACTAAGATATTTGGGGAAGCTTGAACGTAGAAGTGTTGATGGGGAGGATTTTGCAACAACAATGAGTGAGTTGCATGAAAAAGTAAAACATAGATTAGAAGACACAAGCAATAGCTACAAGCAAGGAGAAAATTTACATAGGAAATAAATAAACTTTGAATTGGGAGACGTGGCCGTAGCTCACCTAATAAAGGAGAGGTTTCCAAGGGGAGAATACAACAAATTGAAAATGAAAAATATAGGACCTTGTAAGATCCTCTGCAAGTTTTCAACGAATGCTTATGAGTTGGAGTTACCTCTAGGAATTGGAATTTCACCCATTTTTAATGTAGAAGATTTGTATTCCTACATGGTTGGTGATGCAAATCAAATTTCTGGGAATATTGACCATGATGAAGGAAAGGAACAACATTGGATGAAAGAAATGCCTGTGGCAAAGAGTTTAGAGGCTGAACAGATTTTGGATACACGTGTTGCCAAGAAGACTAGAAGGAAAGAATACCTGGAATATCTTGTGATGTGGAAAGACCGTTTGATGTAGGATTCTACTTGGATGGATGAAGCAACACTACATAAAGCAGGTCATTCTATCGAAGATCTTATGAGCAAGAGCTCATAAATTTTTCTTTCTTAGGGAATCTGATGCAGGTGCATTAGGCTGTGCACATAAACATGAGAAGTTATTGAAGTCAGACAAGAGCCTAACAATGTGATGGATTGATCACATACTAAGGCTAGAACATTTAAGTTTATTTGTGAAATTTTTTTGATATTTAGTTAAGAACATCTAGTTAAAAGAAATTTTGAAAATTTAAGGATAGGATTTTATAGCTGGTAGAGAGTTAGAACTAAGGGGAAAAATAGATATTGTTTCATGATGATGTGGAGTGAGGAAATTGGTTCACATCAACAAACTCACTTCTTGGACAATTTTGTTTTTCAGTTTTGAAAAGAAAAAGAAAAAGAGCACTTTCTTGAGTTTTTTTTAGGGAGTGGGAGGGGAACGTTGTTTTGTTCTCTGTGTGAGGATAAAGAAAATCTGTGTAAGATTGAAGTTAGGGAGATAGAAACTAATACATCCATGAGATCAATATGTGGGGATTGATGCATAATTTGTCTGAACTAGATGTGGCATTTGAAGTTATTAGATAACTGAACAACATTCTTATACAAGTGTTTTTTTCTTTTAATCAGAAAATTTAATTTGTAAGTGTATTTCAAATGAATTTGTGAGGTTATTAAAAATAGTATAAATATTTGAATATTGAAATTGATTTGGTTTTTAAATTAATGTGTTAAATGAGGAATTCATGCACTGTATTCTCCTTGCTCTTTACATTGGAATGAGAACCATATCATAGTTAATATTTTAATCACAACTTGCATCAAATTTTTGTATTGGAAGGAGTCATTTGCTTTACATGTTCTAGAATATAGAGCATTCTGTGTCAATCCCAGAGAAGAATAAATTTTCGCCGGAGAAAACCGTCATCTGACTTACGGCTCATTTTCTGATCAAAGGAAGACGAAATTTGAAATTCCTCCATCTGGGTTTTGTTTAGAGCAGGGTCTATTTGGTAAGTCGCGAGAGATTTTCCAAAATTATATTTGGTTGAGGAGATCCAAAGTGATCTCTAAATTGCGTTTTTGCAGACTACGTGACTGGAAAAGGACGTTTGTTGTTCCTTTGCACCAACGCCTGTGTTTGAAGAGATAGGAGCCATCAATCTTAAATTTGAAATTTGCGATGAAGAAAATGTACAAAACTTCTCAAATAGAGACATTTTCAAATGCATTGTTTCAAATTCATATTTTTCTCTTTATCCTGATAATTTTTCTAATAGAAATTTATCCTCTCTTCAATTTATAAATATTTCAAAAAATAGAAAGGCTGATCTAAATGAATTTCCGATTAGTTTTTATTAAGATAGATAATTAATTATTGATCATTCTTCTGGCATTAATGAACATGAGCTTAATATTCCTTCTTTTTTTGATACATTAGGTGAGATCGAAAGGAATTATAATGAATGTCATGAGGTCATTTATGATAGTTACTTTGTGTTACACAGCATTTTGTCACTGTCCCTGCAATCCTCGTCCCACACATTGGAGGCTCATCTCTGTGATCAAAATAAAGTGTCATGCCCTGCAAATACCACCATTGCATCCCTTGTCATGAGGACAACATTCCTTTTGTTGACCATTTCCTGAACAAACCACCAAAAACACTTGTTTTTTCCTTGGCGTTGATAGTCGTTATGCCCTCGCGCCGATGAGGCAGATTAACATTGGCCCCCACGCCAACTAGCACTCTGTCTTAGTTAGCCACTCACGCCAATCTTTTTATGGAATTAAAAAAAAAATAGAGGCAAAGTTTCAATCACAACAAACTCGTGGATGAGTCATGGGGAGTGGTTTGACTGAATAACCACAACCTTCCTCCTTTGGCCTCTTTTTTCCACCTTTTGGGGAAACCTCCCAAGGGATAAGGCCTCCTTCCACCATAGTAGGGATCCCAACCTCCTCACTTTCCCTCTATAAATATAGCCATCCTCCATTGATGAAGCTAGCTGAACTGAAGATATTGTGGCAGAAATGTTGGAGAGATTTCTTTTCAAGATAGAATGGAAGAGTCCCTCATTGAGAGAGCTTAAGCTTGTGCCTTTACCCCATCCGAATTCCCTGATAATTATTGAGACGCACTTCATCTGAACCCCGCCGAAGGAGGCTGCAACGTCAAGGCTTGGTTGTAACTCTTTATTCTATTAATAAATATGTATAACTATTGTCTGGTTCCCATGTCATGTTGATGTATTTTATTGATGCAACATGCTTAGCCCTCCTTGAATGGTGAGTAATTATGAATGAGATTGTTGCTTCGTCTGCTGCTCTTGTTTGTTGATCTTGTGTAGGTATTCAAGTATCACTGCGAAAGGACCGTGAGTTTTCGAGATAGGAATCGAGAGGTCACCACTACAACAGCCACAACGACAGCATTGGACTCCAGATAGGTCGATCTACCTCGTCTATTTCATTCAGTAATTAGGAACCTACACTCTAGTGTGTCCTTTTGTTACTAGACCCACTCTAGGGCTAGAAGGATCGTCTCTGTCCGTAGAGAGAATTTACTTCCATAACACTTTGACATTGAGGATACTGATTTATATTTTTCACAATTGAATCCTCATGATCAAAGTCAAATCACGTGAGAATGAAGAACAATTCAATTCAGAAATTGTTTCAAATAGTTCTTATTTTCAAACAATCAATCATATTCATGATTTCAACATTCAAGAAACCATTCCAATATATGGTTTATATGATGATCAAGCTCACATTCTTATTCATAGTCATAACCCTTTCTCGAATTCACAATTTGGTATCATCAATCATTCTTATTTCATTATTCCACCCAATTCTTGTGAAGAGGAAATTGCTTTAAAAAATTCCCAATTGTGCTATAGCAATAATTGTAACACTAGTGTAAACTATGATTCGATTTTGTTATTATACCATCATTTATTCTTAACTTCAGGTTTTATTTATGTTTTTAGTCTTAGATTTATAGATACTTTGTGCTGGCATATTGAGCAGCTCAATTTTGAACACTCAATTGATGCATTACGTCAATGGAAAAATGAAGATTCAAAGTATAATTGTGAACATCAAGAGTTATTAAACTTCCAATTTCAATTGATGTTCATTCCTTATCAATTACTTCTCACTTTTCAAAACAGTGTCAACAAGAGAGTGCATTTTCACTATATGACCAACAATCTAATTCAATTAATAATCTTCCGTTGGATCTATCAGACTTCCATCCATTTTTCATTGATCCATTTGAAAGACATTTGGAAAGTTTATCTTCATGGAAGATTGTTAATAATTTAACACTCGAACATAACACTAACAAAATCACATAGGCCATTGTTTATGAAACATCATTTCCACAATCTAGAATGTCATCTTCACTTTTAAACCTCTCGCACTCAATAATGAAAATACATCCAAATTTCTAATCAAATTTCAGTTGGAAAGGACATTTCAAAAGAAGGTGATTGTAAATAAACTGCTAACAATAAATATATATTCTGCTTTCAGATTTCGCTTCTTTAGTTTAATTATATTTGTATTTTTGTTACTAATGTTTGATATGTACATACATGCAGGTATTAAAATGCTTACATGGTTACATTGGAAGTATGACTGTACCTAGTCATGATTCCCTCGGTTAAGTTAGAACTAGGAATAGATTAATTTTCTTTTCCGTTTGCATTTATTTCATTATTTCAAATTTTCAATAAAGAAAGTAATGAATTCGATTTCTTTTGGGCATCTCATTTCAATTGTAGGAAAGCAAATTAGAGCATTTTAGAATCTCTTGAATTATCAGATCATACATATTTCGCAAGCCTTGAATTGTCTTGTTTTTTAGAATTCATCACATTGATCAGACATGAAGAAATTCCAAGGATTCGCTACAACTTGGCAATTTTTGACTCTTAAATATTTCTCAAAAAGAGCTCGTTTTCACCACTGTTTTCCTTCAATATAAATTGACGTGGATGCAATTTGAAAAAAATCATTACTTAGCATTTTCGATTAAAATAAGAAGGTGATGTTGAACTTATGCAAATTCTAAGAAAATTGGGAGAACTTGAAGATTCATGAGGTAAACTTATAATCAAAATTCTTCCAGGTATGTGTTTACATGTTCACCACCATCTATTGTTTATTTTAATTTTCAAATGTTGTTTCTTATTACTATTTTTCTTTGTTTGCAGGTCTTCATTGACTTGATTATGAAGACATTGTTAGGGTCCTATAAATATAGGATTCATAATTTTGAATTCAATTTTGATATTCTTGTAAATATGTACATACCTTGCTTTCTGCAAGTTGATTTCCCATATTTTGAAAAAAATCAAAAATCAAAAAATCAAAAAGAGGGTAAAAAGTCCTAAAAGAAAAATCAAAGGACTTAGAAAATATAGACCCCAAAAGAAAAAAAGATGAAAATAAGACATGAAAGTGAGCAAGTTCAAATGCCATTACTTTTTACTTTTTCTATTAAATAAATGATTATGTCAGTGTCAATAAATGCCATAATCCATGATGAGTTAAACTGTTTAATCTTGACTTGTCATTTTTTCAATTTCCATGTTTTAGATAGTGAATAAATATTTATCAGACAGTTTAATCCTGACAAATCATTAGTTAGGTAGAAAATAATGAGGATCTCAACAGTTTAATCTAAGCCCTCGGATGAAATAAGGTAGAATTAGATAGTTTATGCTTTCAAAAAAATAAATGTTTCAAGGTTGCAAGCTTAAATGCACCTGCCAAAAGGAAGAAAAGAAATGTTAGAGTAATGTTGGGTAGGTAGAAAGAAGTGGGAACAAGCATGTAATATTCATCACCGGGAAAAAAATCACTAATTTCCCCTCCCCTGTAAGTATTCAGTATTCTAGACTATCATTCAAACAGGCTCGGAGAATTTCTCTGACTTTTGTTGGGACCAGACCCAAGGCTCAATGACTAGTTAGTTGAAAATGTTGAATTCTTATGTTAAATCCCCATTTACCATTATTTATCTGTCATTCATACATTTTAACTCATTTTCATAAGTAAAAACTCATTCTTACTTAATGAAACATAAAACCCCATTTAATTAACTTCCTTCATTCAGAAAACATACAAAACCCTCAAAAATACTTTATCCTAAGTAAATTGGTGAAATGATGAAATGACAAGCTTTGCTTTATTTATTCACTTTACTTAGTCATTTTGTGTATTTTTGTGTATTCCTTTCCCCTTGTCATATTAACTTCTAACTTAGTTTATTAATTCCCTAAACTACACCTTATCCTATTTTTATAAATCCCTATATCTAAATATCCCCAAAAACCCACTATTATAAACATTTTTGACCAAATATTATTCACATGTTGAAATAAAACCCAAATAATGTGCCCTTTGGTCTAAGACTAACTTTAAGTAAATACCCCACCCCCTATGGTTATAGACCTTTCAGTGGTTTAAAACTATATAATAAATAAACCCCGCACCCATACATATGTTCAAAACTAAACATATTCCCCTGCACATCACATTTTTATCCTAAGTTTTAAACCAAATAAAGTTTTTTTATAAGGTTCAAAAGGAAAAAACCCTACACCTTTGCAACCGCCCATATCAAGCCTTCCTCGCAATACTAACCCTTCCCCTCATAAACTTTTAACCCAAAGTTTGATTGAAATAAAGACTTAGGTTTGTTTCAAATAAACTTTAACTCGCCATTATCCATATCCGCCATCCTGTATAAAGCCTCACACTTTGTATTATTTAACCCCCATTATATTATTTTAACCATATACCCCTGCCCATATGCATAAAACCCTATATATATATAAAACCTTTTCCTCGAGTCATATTTTATAAAGGTTTTAAACTTCAAAACACCCGCTTAACATTGGCCCGATCCCACGATTTCCCTTTGGCCGCACCTTCCCAGTTAATCCTCACCCTTCGCTCTCGATCATGAGATCTAACGGTCTCATATCGATGTCGCATGCAAAAATCAATCGTTTGCCCAACCTTCAATTGGATGCGAAATGAGTTGTTTTACCATTCTGCCCTCTGTGACATGGCGTTTTCCCATTTTATCACATCCATTTTAATTGAAACCACTTACTACTAGAACTCTACGCGATAACCACTATCGGGTTTCGCATTTAAACTAAAACCGCTCTCGCCTATGATTTAATCTGCAATAAATGATAAATAAACAAAGTCCAAATAAGGTTAAAACCTTTAAAATACACATATCATTTCATTATCGTGTAGTGTATCCATCATTCTGCTTTGCTCTCGACTGTGTAAAAGCCTTTTTGCCCCAATTGTCAACTTATACCCAAAATTTACGAATTCGACCATTAAAAATTGACCAGGAGCGGTTTCCTGATCCAGTAATCTGGACCAGACTTCAGATTCAACCACGATCTCCTCAGAACCTTTCAGGAAGCCAAATACTTGCATTTAAGGTATTTTTTGACCAATTTAAAGCCTGCAAATTCCATTCAAAACCTTCTGTAATATAACCAGGCTTTCAATTAGGAGATTTCACCAAGCCAAGTTACCAAAATATACCAAAAATAGGCCAAACCCTGGGCAATTTTTTTCTAGAAAACCCTGTTTTCAATTATGAGCCTTTCTACAAGCCAAATTTCCAATTTTTTGAAGCCTGAAGACCAAACTCAAAGACCTACAGGGTTAAATTTTTTGAATATTTCCTAAAAACCCCTTTTGCAGTCAAAATCCCTCAGGAAACCCTCGTTTCCGGTTTTATCCCAAGTTTTACATCATCAGATAAACCAAATTGAGAAAAAAGCCCAAAAGAAGCCATCCTTAACCTACATTTCTCAGTTTTCTCTCCGTTTAAATAAAAAAAACTCCTGCAAGCAGTCTAATCTTGCAGAAGTAACCCAAAAATTCCTAAAAACAAAGTTAAACCTCCACAGACAGATCTCATTCCACAGGTCTTTCAAAAGCCTTCAATCACATCCTTGCAAACCTCTGTTTCATTAAAAAATTGTTTGATTTTTGTAGGTTATTATCAGAATAAGAAATTGGGCCAACAATTTCAATACTAGTTGACAGAATTGTTTGCTCCAAATTCTCAGATTTTAATTCAAAAGATTCATTCAACAAACAGTTTGTATACAAAGAAAGAATAAAATCAAGTCAGAGAGAGATCAAAATCATGAAATGTGCACAATGAATGGTAAAATTGAAATCGGAATTCACAATGACAGTGAAACATAATACTCAAAGAACATCAGAGTTAAAGTGTACCAGGTAATAGTCAGAGTGAAAGTTAAAACAAAGTTACAGAGCAGTCAAGGTAAAATAGTAAAAGAAAAAACAAAGGTAGTAATGGTTAACAAAGATGAAAATACTTTCACCAACAATGAAATTTATCCAAAGTGAAAGAAAAAATAGTTAAAAGAACAAAAAGGTTAAAAGATGAAAATAGAGCAAGAAGGAACATTTTTGCAGAAATTGCCTGTTTAAGTCATGGTTTTACAGAAACGATTGTGACCAATCCAAGATGAATTTTTCAAAAATGAAGGAGGTTTATGTTCTTAAGGTGTCCAAATACAAAAACCTCTCACATTTCTAACAACCATTATGGGTTGGGAAATATTAAACAATATTGGAAAGAACTTTTTGCAGAAATTTTTTGTTAATTCATCATTTTGCAAAGAATATTGTGGCCAATCAGAAATACATCTTACAAAAATGAAGGAGGTTTTTTTTCCTAAGAGAGCCATCTACAAAAATGTATCTCACTCTATGCACAACTATTACAGAATGAAATATACATGCGCATCTTTACAACCTATTTTTCAGGCTCTCTAAACTCTGTTTTACACATATTTTTGAAGAGCCTATTGTGAACAATTGGAGTAGATATTTAGGAAACTAAGAGAGGTTTATCTCACCAACATATTAATCTACAATAACCTCTTTCACTTTTTACATATCTATTTCTGATTGAAAAATAGAAAGGTATCTTTTGACCCAAATTTTGGAGAATTGCTGGAGCAGAATGCACAAAGAAAGGAAACAGGTAGTGACTTGGATGCCTCATCATCAAATAAGAGTTGAGATAAAATTTGAATTCTCCTCTTTGTCATTGCCTATCCATAAAAAATAGTGCCAAATAGATGCATTAGTTTTAAGTGTCCTTTACTTAAGTTCTATTTATGTAAAACAGTTGGAGATATTTGTAAACCAATCTTGATATTTTTTCAAGATATTCTAGTTTAGAATTTGTATAAATACTTCACTCTTTGAAGTATTTTAGGGTGGAATAAAATTGCTAAGATTACTATAGACCTTTTGCTGATACGTTGGAGGCTTACATGTGTTGATTTCAAAGTAGTAGACTGGACAAAGCTAACTAGGCATCATAATTGAGGATTCTTGCGATAAGTTAAAGAGTAAAGTGCATTTATTATTGTCATTGTTTCACTTCTGAGTTCCATGCATTCCATTATGTGTTTGATCTATCTTAATGAGTAACTAGGAATATTACTTCAGGATTAGCTTATTGCTCCCTGTTTTAACTAAGTTACCATTTAAATGTTTTCTGCTGATTTCCGGTGTTAGGAATTCTTCATTGCTCCTACTCCCGTTTGACCCCTGCCTCCTTCTCCCATTGTCCGGATCAAAGGATCCTTCATTGCCCTTTATCCCAACTATACCATTTCATCAAAAACCTTTTCCCCAAAACTTTGAGGGTTATCTACCTTGCCCTGAATGCATTTGCACCCTTTTGGCCTTGCCTTCTAGTAGTGCTATCTAGATTTAGAATCCATAACCCAACGGACAAGTAGATCTCTCTCTAGTTTAATCCTAAGTGATTTTTACCCACCAAACATCTTAAAACAAAACCAAATTTTTCTATCATAACTAGCCTAAAAACATAAATCAAAACAAAGATAAATCTTAAAGAGAGAGCCCTCTCTGAACTATAGGAAGGCTAGATCCTATTGTTCCAAGTAGGTTTGTGGTTATCTTGGCGAGTTCTCTCTTGAACCTGGAGAAATTACTGAGTGATAACATAATGGCGACCATACTAGGGAAGACTAACCTTTTCTTCAGAAATATTTTACAGGTTCAAATCTTATCTATGATGGTGGACAGTGATCAGACATACGAAGGTTAAAATCATCCACCCAGCGACTCCACATCAATTTCACAATCAAGACTCCACTGGAGGAATGAACCTGAAAGAAAAATATGGAAAGATTAGGCTTTCAACTTGGATCTTAATCCAAGACATTATGTTCTTTCTCATTAAGAAAGTTTTTCAATATATATTGTATTTTATATAAGGATCTAACTTGGTTGTATAGATACAGTGGCCTTTATTTATGACTAATTTACAAAATGACCCAAGAATAAAATGCAGGTATGCTCCCATGAGCAGAGATCACATACCCGGATTTCCACACAAACTACCAAAGGTAAATTGGTATAAAAATCTTCCCATGTTTCAAGATGAGAATATTGATGATCCTTTGTTACATCTCATTAAATTTCATATACACTCATGGAGATTGAAGGGTGATTGGCATGAGGATTGCCTCATGAAGCTTTTCATGGCGACCTTAGAAGGACCAGCAAGGGAATGGTATGAAGCTCTCAAACCTGCTAGTTTATTTTCTTTAAAAGATTTTCACAAGGTATTTTATGAGCATTACAAAGAAGATTTTCCATCCTTATCATTCGCTGAAAATTGTTGTGATCAAGCTGAAGATCTCATACATTAACTTAAAAATATTGATGAAAATTTTGGAAATGGCATCATGAATATTTACTGGAAGAAGTCTATAACTTTCATTCTCAAGTTAAATGTCATGATAATCAAGAGGAATTAATCAAAGATGAAATAGATTAGGAGATAAATCATGATCCACAAAGCCCCTCTGTAGTAATAAATAATGTTTCATATAATGTTTTGAATGAAGTTAAGGAAAATATTCAACCTTATGATCAATTTTTACATAAGAGAAAAAAAAATTATTATTCAAATCTAGGAATTTAGAGATTCCCACCCCTCCTCACCGAAGAAGAAATCAATTTGCTTCTAAACATGCAACCATCCTCAAAATATTTACATAATGAAGAAATTGTTTCTACTTATTCTAATGTTGATGAATGTACTAAATTTTTTATCCACGAAGAGACGGAAGAACAAGTTGATACTCATGTTGTTCTACCTTCCCAAAAAGGCCCATTGCTTGATAGTACTCCTATTGAGAAAAATGAAGACTTTCAAATAGAATGCAACCAATCTAATCAAGATATATCAGGATTACTGGAAAAACAATTTGCTGATCTAATGTATATAATTGATGACATTCCTTCTTCTGAAGATATGCCTAAGTATGATCAGTTTGATGATAATTATGTTCTCCAAATTCAAGCTAACTTCACAGAGCAATCACTAGCTAGTTTGTGGGATGAGTTATTTGAATTTCAGCTTGATAAATATTTTCTAACAACTGTCTTTCTTGTTTTGAAATCAAGAAAATATTCTCTGCAGCTTAAAATATATGTTCTTGAGATAGTTTCTGAAAAATATGAAAATGAAATTAAAATTTTGCATTCTCAAATTCAGTCATATAATTTCCGAGATCCTAAAGAATTCTTGGAAAATCTTCCTTCTCCAAAGCAAGAGGAAATTGTACTACCTTTTGACTTGCAGTTTGAGGATGATTATTCTTTCAAGCAGAAGACTGAAGAAATATTTTCAGGGATTAATATTCAGAATACAACTGTGCAACTAGTCATTGAAGGCCTAGAAGCACAAATCATGTTGGGTGTGGAGCCTGATTATCTTGTTTATTTTGTATCACAGCATTGGACCCCTGTACCTTAAATGGGGCGGCAACGCCACCCGTAAATTAATCGTTGCCGTGGGGGGTTTAGGGGGGGAAATAGCGACTTTATGGAGCCCCCCCTGGCAGGGGGTTTCGGGGGCAGCGCCCCCGAAGCTAAAAACCGATGTAAAATTGCCTTGTAAAAGTATAGTAATTTCTAGTCAATCTGGGCCATTCATTAGGCAAATGATTTGACGGTAGAAGTTATGTTTAGTTTAGGGTTTTTTCCCCTAGAAGGCAACCCCTCACTTTTATGAGGGTATTGTATTGCGGCTATGTATTACATGTGTATTCTCTGAGTGGGAAATAGATAGGGAGACTGTGAGAGAGAACATAGGATATTACAGTGGATTTGCTATAGGTTTTGTCTTTTCATTTTGTTGGATAATAGAAAGGAAGGACTGGCTGTTCGGGGTGGACGTAGCCCAAACTGGGTGAACCACGTATATCTGTGTCTCTCTGGTTTTATGATTTTTGTGTATTTGTATTTTCTGCATATTTTATGTGTTGCATTGCTCCATAATATTTAATTTTCTAACAAATCATACATTATGCTTTTGATAATCCTATATCAAATCATATGGACACTATTTTTAGCTCATGTCTACAAACATGTTTTATCTATGAGGATCAAATATATCAGAAATTGCCATTTCACATCATATCATTGATTATGAAGACACATGATCAAGTTATACTTCCGAGTTTGATGACGAGCAGTCAAATTATCCATTCATTTCTACAGCTACTTGATTGGCTTCATTGGCATTTTTGTATTACCCGATTCAACAAAATTAACAGTAGATTAGAGTAGGTAGATGAATGCAAATAAGCTCAAAGCTCTGAGCATTTTTTTTTCGTATTCAATTTTCAGCTAGTTTTGAAATAATTCATTAAGATTTAAAGCCAAGGAGAAGATCCTAAACATATTTAAGATCTATCAGTTTGGTTTGAGAATTGCAGTATGTTCTTTTAGTTTCATATCAGATTTTAGTTTGCAGAAAAAGGACTAAATTCAGTTCAAAATTTTCAGTCATAGAGATTTTATAAAAAGCAAATGCATGTTTGGGATTAGTTCAAAGGATCAAGCTACTAGTCGACAGTGTTCTTGACATCTCACAAGGAGATGCCATCCCCATGTGAAGCTGTTGTTAGGGTCCTATAAATATAGGATTCATAATTTTGAATTCAATTTTGATGTTCTTGTAAATATGTACATACCTTGCTTTCTGCAAGTTGTTTTCCCATATTTTGAAAAAAATAAAAAATAAAAAAATAAAAAAGAGGGTAAAAAGTCCTAAAAGAAAAATAAAAGGACTTAGAAAATATAGACCCCAAAAGAAAAAAAGATGAAAATAAGACATGAAAGTGAGCAAGTTCTAATGCCACTGCTTTTTACTTTTTCTGTTAAATAAATGATTATGGCAGAGTGTTAATAAATGCCATAATCCATGATGAGTTAAATTGTTTAATATTGACTTGTCATGTTTTCAATTTCCATGTTTTAGATAGTGAATAAATATTTGTCAGACAATTTAATCCTGACAAATCATTAGTTAGGTAGAAAATAATGAGGAGCTCAACAGTTTAATTTGAGCCCTCAGATGAAATAAGGTAGAATTAGATAGTTTATGCTTTCAAAAAAATAAATGTTTCAAGGTTGCAAGCTTAAATGCACATGCCAAAAGGAAGAAAAAATGTTAGAGTAATGTTGGGTAGGTAGAAAGAAGTTGTAATAAGCATGTAATATTCATCACCAAGAAAGAAATCACTAATTTCCCCTCCCCTGTAAGTATTCAGTATTCTAGACTATCAGTGAAATAGGCTCAAAGCATTTCTCTGACTTTTGTTGGGACCAGACCCAAGGCTCGATGACTAGTTAGTTGAAAATGTTGAATTCTTATGTTAAATCCCCATTACCATTATTTATCCCTCATTCATACATTTTAACTCATTTTCATAAGTAACGACTCATTCTTACTTAATGAAACATAAAACCCCATTTAATTAACTTCCTTCATTCAGAAAACATACAAAACCCTCAAAAATACTTTATCCTAAGTAAATTGGTGAAATGATGAAATGACAAGCTTTGCTTTATTTATTCACTTTACTTAGTCATTTTGTGTATTTTTGTGTATTCCTTTCCCCTTGTCATATTAACTTCTAACTTAGTTTATTAATACCCTAAACTACAACTTATCGTATTTTTATAAATCCCAATATCTAAATATCCCCAAAAACCCACTATTATAAAGATTTTGGACCAAATATTATTCACATGTTGAAATAAAACCCAAATAATGCACCCTTTGGTCTAAAACTAACTTTAAGTAAATACCCCGCCCCTTATGGTTATAGACCCTTCAGTTTTTTGAAACTATATAATAAAATAAACCCCGCACCCATATATATGTTCAAAACTAAACATATTCCCCTGCACATCACATTTTTATCCTAAGTTTTAAACCAAATAAATTTTTTTTTATAAGGTTCAAAAGGCAAAATCCCACGCCTTTGCAACCGCCCATATCAAGCCTTCCTCGCAATACTAACCCTTCCCCTCATAAACTTTTAACCCAAAGTTTGATTGAAATAAAGACTTAGGTTTGTTTCAAATAAACTTTAACCTGCCATTATCCATATCCGCCATCCTATATAAAGCCTCACGCTTTGTATTATTTAACCCCCATTATATTATTTTAACCATATACCCCTGCCCATATGCATAAAACCCTATATAAAACCTTTACCCCGAGTCATATTTTATAAAGGTTTTAAACTTAAAAAAACCCGCTAAACATTGGCCCGGTCCCACCATTTCCCTTTGGCTGCACCTTCCTAGTTAATCCTCACCCTTCACTCTCGATCATGAGATCTAACGGTCTCAGATCGATGTCACACGCAAAAATCAATCGTTTGCCCAGCCTTCAATTGGACACGAAATGGGTTGTTTTACCATTCCGCCCTCTGTGACATGGCGTTTTCCCATTCGATCCCATCCATTTTAATTGAAACCGCTTACTGCCATAACTCTACGCGATAACCACTACCAGGTTTCGCATTTAAACTAAAACCGCTCTCGCCTATGATTTTATCTGCAATAAATGATAAATAAACAAAGTCCAAATAAGTTTAAAACCTTTAAAATACACATATCATTTAATTATCGTGTAGTCTATCCATCATTCCGCTTTTCTCTCGACTGTGTAAAAGCATTTTTGCCCCAGTTGTCAACTTATACCCAAAATTTACGGATTCGACCATTAAAGATTGACCAGGATCGGTTTCATCATCCAGTAACCCGGACCAGACTTTAGATTCAACCACGATCTCCTCAAAACCTTTCAAGAAGCCAAATACCTGCATTTAAGGTATTTTTCGACCAATTTAAAGCCTGAAAATTCCATTCAAAACCTTTTGTAATATAACCAGACTTTCAACTAGGATATTTCACTAAGAAAAGTTACCTAAAAATACCAAAAATAGGCCAAACCCTGGGCAATTTTTTCTAGAAAACCCTGTTTTCAATTACGAGCCTTTCTACAAGCCAAATTTCCAATTTTTTGAAGCCTGAAGACCAAACTCAAAGACCTACAGGGTTAAATTTGTTGAATATACCCTAAAAACCCCTTTTGCAGTCAAATTCCCTCAGGAAACCCTCGTTTCCGGTTATATCCCAAGTTTTACATCATCAGATAAACCAAATTGAGAAAAAAGCCCAAAAGAAGCCATCCTTAGCCTAAATTTCTCAGTTTTCTCTCTGCTTAAATAAAAAAACTCCTGCAAATAGTCTAATCTTGCAGAAGTAGCCCAAAAATGCCTAAAAATAGAGTTAAACCTCCACAGACAGATCTCATTCCACAGGTCTTTCAAAAGCCTTCAATCACCTCCTTGCAAACCTCTGTTTCATTAACAAATTGTTTTATTTTTGCAGGTTATTATCAGAATAAGAAATTGGGCCAACAGTTTCAATACTAGTTGACAAAATTGTTTGCTCCAAATTCTCAGATTTTAATTCAAAAGCTTCATTCACCCAACAATTTGTATACAAAGAAAGAATAAAATCAAGTCAAAGAGAGATCAGAATGATGAAATGTGCACAGTGAATGGTAAAAGTGAAATCAGAATTCACAATGACAGTGAAACAAAATAGTCAAAGAACATCAAAGTTAAAGTGTATCAGGTAATAGTCAGAGTGAAAGTTAAAACAAAGTTACAGAGCAGTCAAGGAAAAACAATAAAAGTAAAAACAAAGGCAGTAATGGTTAACAGAGATGAAAATACTTTCACCAACAATGAAATTTATCCAAAGTGAAAGTAAAAACAGTTAAAAGAACAAAAAGGTTAAAAGATGAAAATAGAGCAAGTAGGAACATTTTTGCACAAATTTCCTCTTTAAGTCATTGTTTTGCAGAAACTATTGTGACCAATCCAAGATGAATTTTGCAAAACTGAAGGATATTTATGTTCTTAAGTTGTCCAACTACAAAAACCTCTCTCACTTTTCTAACAGCCATTATGGGTTGGGAAATATTAAACAATATTGGAAAGAACTTTTTGCAAAAAATTTCTGTTAAGTCATCATTTTGCAGAGAATATTGTGGCCAATCAGAAATACAGCAACCTATCTCACTCTGTGCACAGATATTATAGAATTAAGGATACATGCACATATTTATAGCCTATTTTTCAAACTATCTAAAACTATGTTTTACACATCTTTTTGAAGAGCCTATTGTGAACAACTGGAGTAGAAAGTTAGGAAAATGAGAGAGGTTTATCTCACCAACATATTAATCTACAATAAACTCTTTCAATTTTTAATATCTATTTCAGATTGAGAAATACAAAGGTATCGTTTGACCCAAATTTTGCAAAATTGCTGGAGCAGAATGCACAAAGAAAGGAAACAGTTAGTGACTTGGATGCCTCATCATCAACTAAGAGTTGAGATCAAATTTGACTTCTCCTTGTCATCACCTATCCATAAAAAATAGTGCAAAATAGATGCATTAGTTTTGAGTGTCATTTACTTAAGTTCTATTTATGTAAAACAGTTGGAGATATTCGTAAACCAATCTTGATATTTTTTCAAAATATTCTAGTTTAGAATTTGTATAAATACTTCACCCTTTGAAGTATTTTAGGGTGGAATAAAATTGCTAAGATTACTATAGACCTTTTGCTGATACATTGGAGGTTTACATGTGTTGATTTCGAAGTAGCAGACTGGACAAAGCTAATTGGGCATCATAATTGAGGATTCTTGTGATAAGTTAAAGAGTAAAGTGCATTTCTTCTTGTCATTGTTTCACTTTTGAGTTCCATGCAATCCATTATGTGTTTGATCTGTCTTGATGAGTAACTAGGAATATTACTTCAGGATTAGCATATTTCTCCCTGTTTTAAATAAGTTACCATTTAAATTTTTTCTGCTGATTTCCGGTGTTAGGAATTCTTCATTGCTCCTACTCCTGTTTGACCCCTGCCTCCTTCTCCCATTGTCCGGATTGAAGGATCCTTCATTGCCCTTTATCCCGACTATACCATTTCATCAAAAAACCTTTTCCCCAAAACTCTGAGGGTTATCTACCTTGCCCTGAATACATTTTCACCCTTTTGGCCTTGCCTTCTAGTACTGTTATCTAGATTTAGACTCCATAACCCAATGGACAAGTAGATCTCTCTCTAGTTTAATCCTAAGTGATTTTTACCCACCAAACATCTTAAAACAAAACCAAATTGTTCTATCATAACTAGCCTAAAATATAAATCAAAACAAAGATAAATCTTAAAGAGAGAGCCCTCTCTGAACTATAGGAAGGCTAGATCCTATTGTTCCAAGTAGGCTTGTGGTTAACTCGGTGAGTTCTCTCTTGAACCTCGAGAAATTACTGAGTGATAATAGACATAAGATAAGAAAGAAACCAGATCTTTTTAAATCCGCAACATGTTCATGAAAGTATTTATGATTTCGTCTAAAATTTGAGGGTTATTTAATTTTGCTTCTATTCATTGAAATCTTGATCAATCTTAATAAATTCTTGGAGGAATCATATCAGATCATTATATTTCATAACTTTCTTCATAAGAAAGTTATGATAAAATTATTTTCCGATCATATATTTTGACAGTTAATTAAATTATTAAAGGGTTATTTATTTAAAAGAAAATTTAAATTAGTTGCTTTCTTTTTTAATTAAATACTTCAAGAAATCATTAGCCCCATATATAGCATGTCATAATATCACAATTCACATATCAGGGGTTCTCAAATTAACATATTCCAAATATCTCCAATCTACCGATATTCCCATTCCCTTCGATCACTAATGAACATTTCCTTTTGATATCGCATCATTCGTATCACAATATTCTGTATCGCAATATTTAATCGAAGGCCGCTCTTACCATTTCTCGATAATAAACCTTTGATGCAAGTCTTCCGATATTCCTTCTCGCTTATTTTCCGATAAAGTGACTTCTTCAATATTGGGATGTCCACACAACCCCAGATCCGATATGAAATTTAGACTCAATTATGAAAGATATCGTGTCAATTGATAAATCACAATTTTGATAGGGGCATATGTTTAAATGTTCTGATGTCGCGGATCCAATATAACATTAATTCCATATAATTAAATGACCGAGTCTGTTCTTCATCGCACATCGGCATATCAATGTCGTTACATCTCGTACTTGAATCTTCCGATCGTCGTTTTCTTATAAAACCCACGATCAGTCTTACCAATGAGCAATATCATCTATTACATTCCCGCTATCGCAAGAATAATATCGGTGTTTCCTTTTATTGAACGGATTTAATCTTCGATGTGACTATTCTCCAATATCACAATCGCTGCATCACAGTTTCTCATCGCACATGCTCATATCGCAAATTTGGCAGCACAAGAATTATATAGCATCACAAAACTCAAATGAGGCCTTGTCCTAAGATATTCTGATGTGACAGTGATCCAGGTGGCTCCAGTTACACACAGGACAAAGAGAGCTCAAAAACCAAAGTGTTTGGATTGCTCTCAAACCAGGTTCAGGTTGAAGATCTCGTGTTTATGATTCCAACGATGTAGACGACACTCAATTCTGAGTTTGTATGGAGAAGTCGGGAGAAATCAAATTTTTTTGTTGACTTGGTGACTTGGCAAGCATAAGGAAGGCGCAATTTCAACCTTTTCCGGCCAGCTCTGGCCAGATTCTGGGAAAATTTGTGGCCTCCTTAATTTCACTCCTACGGTCAAATTCGAGTTTTAAAAAAAAAGGTGAGTTATTTTATTTCATTTTTATATTAAAAAAAATAAAAATATATATATGTTAAAATTCCGACGGGTCGTGACCCTAGCCGGACCCACAAAACCTCCACATTAAAATAAGGTGTTAAGATCCGACGGGTTGTGACCCCAACCGGACCCACGACAACCCACTGCTATGTTATAAAAAACATATGTCAATAAGGGTGTGCGGGGGTTGTCAACCCCACTGCCCAACCAGCATTATGTGATAACGTAAACTGTATGAACTAGAGCCGGTGGGAATCGAACCCATGGCCGGCCGGTCCACCGGCCCCTCCCAATGTAGCGGCTCTACCCCCAACCTATATTTAATACATACACCAAAATCCATTAAAAATACGCACAATATTAAAATGGAAAAACATGCCATGTGCATGCAGGATAAGTAGGGTTGGAACCCCCAACCTCCACCTTAACAAGTCTACCCATAACCAATAGCCCAACAGGATTTTTATAAACTCTGCCAGCAAAAATATTATATAAAATCATCATTCAGAAGTGCACCCGGGCCATGGAGGAGCAAAGCGCGCATGCAAATCAAGACTTATTATTTTTTATTTGCAGGATGGGTGGAACCATGAGCATGCCCAGAAACAGGGAGCAAAACCATGATCCTTGAAATTTTCCTGGGGAGGTAATTTTTCTCCATGTGGGAATATAGTCAAGTTTACAATAATTTTTCACTGTTTTTCACAGGGAACATAATGGAGAGGTCAGATTCACCTTTTTAGTTTCAGATTTCTAGTCCACCCATGGAGCAGCATCTTTGAGGAATCTAGGGGGAATCTAAAAGATTCATTATTGCTCCAGATTTTCACTTTGTCAGAATTCAGAAATTTGATAGTCGATTTTTCACTATTCGACGTCACAAATCTGATGGCATATTTAGATTTTCCATCTGAGCTTTATATTTTTGGGCCACTTTTTGAAGTGAATTTGCAGGTGCTAGCATTCAATGAATTAGCAGTCGATTTCTTATTCTTATCAATGTTTTATTTTGATCATGCTTGTTATTTACCTCTTCTTTATAGCTTGCAGATGTTCATTTATGTTCATTAACACTTTAATTAAATGCAAGTTTAACACATCAGCCGAAGTAAAAGCTCTTGGTTAAGGGTATCATAAATTTACCCAGATCAAGTGGTATCAGAGCAGGTCTTCTTACTGATTGGATTGTAGGCGTGAACCATTGAATGTTCGCTGAGTTGAGCTATGGATAATTTCAAGGACATGTATGATACCATGCTCAGGGTGTCCGAGAAAGCATACATGTTGTATGAGGCTTATAAAAAACAAGCACCAGAGAACGATGAATTGAAGACACTCCTATAGGAAGAAAATGAGGATAAACATTGGTTGCAGCTTCAGTTGCAAGCCATGACAGAAGCATCGGAAGAATTGAAGCACAACAACAAAAGGCTTCAAGAAGATCATGATACATTGAAGGCACTCCTACAAGAAGAGAAGGAGGAAAAGCAGTGATCGCAGATTCAACTACAGGCCGTGATAGAGGCCTTGGAGGAAGTGAATTGCAAAAAAGGCTTAGAGAAGCCTTCTTCACCTATGTCAAAATCGACATATGAGGTAAACAATGTTGATTTCTCTTCTGTTTCATATTCACATAATATCATTTCTGTTGGAAGTGTGGAGATACCCATTACATGAACCGGCATGAAACTCCTCACCAAGATGGGGTACAAAGGATGAGGACTTGGCATTCATGGCCAAGGCATAACTCAACCATTGGAGGTTGTGCAGAGACCTCGCTATGTAGGTTTTGGGTACACTGAAGGAGGATGTTCGAAGGACATCAAGGGCAAGAAAAAGTTTTTTAACTCTCCAGAGAAGGGGAATGATGGGAACTCTTCACCATCATTCCAAGGTAGTGCATGTTGCAGAGCTGATGCAAGCTCCCATCACCATGATCACACCAGATACCACCACAGAAGGTATAATAAGTCTCATTATTCCAGAGTGAATTTTGATTATAAGAATGTTGATAACCATGTTCGTAAATCATGGCATGGAAAAATGTTTCGTTTTTGTGGTTTACATAACCATGTTTTTTCTAAGTGTTGGAAAAGGATGGCAGCACAAATGAGGATGAGGCATGGAAAGCCTTATCCACAACATGGAAAGAAATCGGTTAAGCAGGTTTGGAGGAGAAAGACCTTTTGCACTCATTGAGACCAAAGTGGCCATCAAAGAGCCACATGCTAGAGACTCCATCTAGAGCAGCGCCTTAAAGACAAAGCACCTGTGCATGAACCAGTCGAAAGAGTTGTTCGACAAACAAATGTGCCACAAGGAGATGATCCATTGACTTTGATAAGTGAGAGATGGTTTTTCTAGATTGTTTTTATAGATATGTTAGCGTGTCATGGCCGTGATTGTAAATCATTTGTTGCATGTTACACTGTAAAAGTGATGATGTGTTTTCCATCACTTGTTCAACAATAATGATATTTTGGCATTGTTTTATAAGTCATGTAACGCATTTCTTTCATGTAAAAGTGATGAGGTGCTTTCCATCACTTCGAAATGCAGCGATGATGTTGTTGGTCTTGTAATGATAGCTGGAGTGTGATTTCCATTTTGATGTAAGCTTGAACACTGAGTACAAGTTATAAACTTGTGGAAAGTATGGGATATGTTTTGGGTCATAGTTGGTCAGTTTGAGCATGTAATTTGCACGAGATTGTACTACAGGTTTGCAAAATATGTAGGTGTCGGTTCATCGCTTAAGGCTCTGAAGGACAAAGGTGAAGGAAATGGGAGAGTGACCTTTTCAGGACGCTTGTGGTGCATACGTAGTACACATCAGTTGCAGATTCTTGTTAATGATTTTGGAGCACCAAAAGATCCTCAGTGGGGAGGATTGATATAGGTGGCTCCAGAGACAAATAGGACAAAGAGAGATAAAAAATAAAAGTGTTTGGATTTCTCTCGAACTAGGTTCAGGTGGAATATCTCATATTTTTTATTCCAAAAACACATACAACACTCAATTCTGAGTCCGTATGGAGAAGTTAGGAGCTGTCAAAGTTTTGGGTTGACTTGGTGACTTGGCAGGGTTAAGGAAGGCGCAATTTCGACCTTTTGTAGCCAACTCCGGCCAGACTCCAGGAAAATTTGTGGCCTGTTTAATTTGACTCTTACAGTCAAATTCGAGTTTTTAAAAAAAATGCTAGTTTGTTTTTTTATATAAAAAAATGTATATGTTAAAAGTCTGATGGGTCGTGACCCCTGCCGTACTCACAGCGCATCCGCATTAAAATAAGGTGTTAAGATCCGACGGGTCGTGACCCCCGCCGAACCCACGGAAACCCACCGCCATGTTATAAAAAACATATGATAATAAGGGTGGGTGGGGGTTGTCAACCCCACTGCCCAACCTACGTTATGTGATAACGTAAACCGTATGAACCAGAGCCAGTGGGAATCGAACCCATGGTCGACGGGTTCGCTGGCCCCGCCCAATGCAACGGCTTTACTCCCAACATATATTTAATACATACACCAACCTCCATTCAAAATACACACAATATTAAAACTAAAAAACACGACAAGTGCATGCAGGATAGGTGGGGTCGGTGGGGTTGGAACCCCCGACCTCTGCCTTAACAAGTCTGCCCATAACCAACAGCCCAACGGGCTTTTTTTAAACTATGCCAACAAAAATCTTATATAAAATCATCATTTAGAAGTGCGCCCAGACCATGGAGGAGCGAAGCATGCACGCCGATTGAGACTTATAATTGTTTATTTGCAGGACGGGTGGAACCATGAGCAGGCCTAGAAACAGGGAGCAGAACCATGATCCTTGAAATTTTCCCCGGGAGGTAATTTTTCTCCATGTCAGAATATAGTCAAGTTTACAGTAATTTTTCATGGTTTTCACAAGGAATGCAATGGCGAGGTCAAATTCACCTTTTGAGTTGCAGATTTATAGTCCACTCATGGAGCAGCATCTTTGAGGAATCTAGGGGGAATCTAAAAGATTCCTTTTTGCCCTAGATTTTCACTTTGTCGGAATTAAGAAATTTGATAGTCTATTTTGCACTATTCGATGTCACAAATCTGATGGAATATCCAGATTTTCCATTTGAGCTTTATATTTTTGGGCCACTTTTTGAAGTGAAGTTGCAGGTGTCGGCATTCAATGAGTGAGCAGACAATTTCACACCTTTCGACGCCATGATTGTGATGGTGATTTCAAATCCAACAACATAGCATCTCATTCTTCAGTCATCTTCAACACGAGGTATATGATGCGTTGATTTCATGTACTTATTTGTCTCTGAGATGCATTTTTTTGTACATATCCCTGTTGATGTTTGATGTGGGATCTTGTTTTGTTCTTGATGTGAGATGTACTTTCTATCATGGATTTTCATTATGTTTGAGATCCCTTTGCTCCCATGTTGGCGAGATACTCATTGTCACATGTATGTTTGAGATCCCTTTGTTTTCCATGTTGGCGAGATACTCATAGTCTTTATGTGTGAGCTATTGTCATACTTATAGGAGTCCTTTTTGTGAATGAGAGTTCCTATAGTGGAACATTGCGTAGAGAGGTCTAGCCACTCCCGCGTGAGGGTATTTTCCTTGTATGATAGAGAAAACACTATCCATGTACATCTTCACTCCTTACAACACTTAATGCAGTGACCTACACCCTTTTGACACCGAGGCCCAGAGACATAGTCCCTCCTGGATGAACTCCATTATCGATGTATTATGTTGCTCATGCTTGTTATGTCCCTCTTCTTTACAACTTATAGATGTTCATTGATGTTTATTAATGATTTAATTAATGCAATTTTAACACATCGACCGAAGTAAAAGGTTTTGGTTAAAGGTATCAGAAATTTACCCAAATCAGACAGATATTGATATACAAATCTCCACCATTGTCTTTTAATTATTATAAAAAACTTGATCGCATATCGACAAAGAAGAAAGTCGAAAAGTTTAAGTTATGCATGGCAAAGAATCTCGACACTGACCTATACAATGGTTAATTCATATTTCTTATTCTCTTCTATTTTGAAATTTTCTTAATAGTTATCATATAAAGATTCAAGTCCTCTTCATATACTGTTACATTATTCGGGATTTTGAATCAACTTCAATATTTTGGGGTTGATATAAATTCAGAATGTAAGAAGAAAAGAGAACATTCATCGTATCAATTCATAAAGAAGCATATCTTCATCCTCATTTCTGATGGATTCGATTTATTTCTGATTCCTTGATCATGAAACATTGATTTCTTTTAGTTTACTGCTTGTTTTACTTTATATTTAATAAATAATGATTTTGGGTCAATAAAATTTCTTCATGCTTTTAATTCTAATTAAAGGAATAAGTTATCATTTGTTGAAGAAAATGATACCTTTTAGGTAAGGTTAAATGCAGTTCTCCAATGGTAAGTTTCATGTGCCCACTTTCATTCATTTTCATTTCTTCACTTTTTTTTTTAGTTTTTTCTGATCTCGAACTTTGTTTTTAAGGTCTTCATTAACCTTTCGCACCTCTACCAGATCAGTTTTTGAAGTTCATTTTCTTTTAGATTCTTGAAAGAAACAATAATGATCCTCATCAAATCAGCTAAATTTGGGAGTTTCTGGACCTCTAGTCAGTTTCTTTAAAGCATTACTTTTATTAGAAAATAGTTAATATGATTTTATGCATATTTTGACTTGAAGAAGAAAAATTTGCAACAGACACAGACTTCTCATTTAGTGTATTATCTATCTTCACTGCTATTCACCCTCTACATTTTGAGAATCTCATTTCTTATAACTCTGCAAGATAAAAATTTAAATCTCAACATACAAATTAATGTACATATGCTTATTTTCTTTTATAATCCTTTGTTGAGAAATTTATATAAGCGGTATTGTTGGAATTTATCTTTTAAATTTTGTTTTCATTTTCTTTTTTGCTTTATTCAATTTATTTTTTCATTCGCTGATTTCTTTTCTTACTTTAGTTTAGGAATTATTTTCATTTTTCTTTCAGTTTTGATTTGATTTTGGTGACTTTTCCATGATTTATGTGAAAGACCTTTTTCTTACCTTATAGTTATTGATATACATGGAAAAATATTTTACTCTATCTATTTCAATGAATTTCATTTATCATTAAAGGCATATTTTTATGGAACCATAAGGTCATTTTTCTTTAAAAATGTTTCATGGAGGAACACACATCCTTTCTAAGTGATTGATTTTACTTTTTCAAGGAAAGAACTAATTTGAGTTTAATACAATGAATCCCTCCCACCTCTCCACATAAAAAACCTTTGAATGATAGTTATAGGGAAAGAATTTGGAGTAAAAATTATGAAAGTATTATGTCCATTAAACATAAATATCTATCGACATCCCACCTCTTTCACTCAAATACTTCATAAAATAAAATATTTCAATTGCTATTATCAAAATGGGTGATTAAAAGAGGAACATGGGAAATACAAGTAAACTCGTTGAGGCTATGGATGCTCGCTGACAACAGGACTAGGCTTGTATGGCATACAATACAACTTCGCCAGGGTACTATGCAGGCTCCCTGGCAGGGAAGCAATGTCAAAGACAAATCATAAAATGGATATATGCCTTATCAAAAAATCCTATCTCTACCTTCTAGTTTTAATATGAGGTAGTTTTAAAACACTTTTTTCCCAAGTTTGGATTCATCACTTTTACTTGAGTCTGTTTTAAGTACTTATATTTACAAACTCATATTGCTTAATCTATTTGTAGGACCTATGGAAATGTTTTACTGTTAGATGATTTTGTGGTTTCCATTATTTTTAACCTTTGGGTAAATTTAAGTTCATTATATTTAATCAGAGATAACTGGTCCTTCTCTCGTGTGTTTCCATTGTTGTAGGGAAAACCCAACACCCCCTATTTTTGATTTTTTTACTTCATTAATGGAGACCCTTTTTATTAATTTTTGGATAAGCACATTTTATAGTTTTTATTTAAGTTAATTGTCTTACAATTTTGTCATTTTTTCATTTTTATCGGATTGATTCATTGAATCCAATTTTTCACAAGCTTCATTTTTATCGGATTGATTCATTGAATCCAATTTTTCACAAGCTTTCCAATGATATTTTTTGATCAGGTGATCATGTCCAAGAGGAAAAAAATGCTCAAAATTGGAATTGTTAAGAATTGGTTGCAAACTGAACAACCGGATAGGCCTCGTCTCTGCGATTCTGGCACCGTGAACGGGACCCAAATCCGATGTTGTATGAGGAAGATATTGAAGTTTTAAAACACCCAATAACCTTCAAAACAAGACCTTTGAACTCAGAAATTTTTGTCATCTTCAGAGAAAATTTATGGAAAATTTTCATTTTTTAAGGTTTTTTGGTGGCCCCAGGCCAAAGGTTTATTACTGTTTGAAAAATGGTGATGGTTGGAAACCAACCCGAGCTGAACGTGTTTGGGTCAGTCGGGCACGACCCGAACCGAACGTTCACGGGTCACCCTGAACGCAAATCTCGTGTAGAGGATAAACATGAAAAGGTCATGGGAAGAGGTTGACCTAACCTGCATGCAAACGGGTCAGCAGTCGGGTCGATGACAGTTGGTGTTGAACGGAGGTTGGGAAAAAGTGGGTTAAGCCCCTATGGAGCCGACCCCTATCCATGTGACCTCCAACGAAGAACCGGGTGCTAAAAGATTTTCGGCGGAGTTTAAAGGGGGCCAGCCCCTATACCATATGTCCTAGGTCTCGGGACTAGGAGCCAACCATCTGGAAGTTATGACAGTGGCGGGTTCGAGCCCCATGTGGCCAGTGCTCATCTACATTTTATGTCACGGTTTTAAAACCGTTAGCTGTTGGTTCTGATAGTTTCGGTGGGGGTGAGTCATGTGACCACCCCGCCTGACATTAATTGCCACATCAAAAAACTCCGACAATTTAGTGCAGTTTATGCCAAATCAAACCTGTTCGCTAATTTAGTTGGATTAACTGCAGTTAGCCCACATTTAGTGGGATTTTTACTTGACATTGGGAAGAATATTGTTTTTGTCATAACTTCTCCAATATTGGACCAATTTGAACGAAAGTTTGGTCAATTTTGAGTATTATGAGCATTCTGGAGCCTTGGAATAGGTTGCAGAGCCAACAGAGGTGTTTTTCAGCCATTTTTGTTTCAGGGAAGCTTGGAGAGCCATTAGGGCCATGAGGGAAATGGAGCTGCATTGGGCTACACTTCACTGTTTGAGGTGAAATAAAAGCCATACTTAGCTTATTTCTATCTTCTGAATTCATCTCCACAGCTATTTCAACCTGTTTAGGCTTCTTTCTCATTGTAAAACCAATTTGAGCATCATAATATATCAAGGACATGCCCATTGGGAGCCTTGGACCCGACAGATGTAGCCTAGGAGGGGTGAAATGCCTCATCATGTTGTTGTGTGTTTATGGGGAAGTTATTTTGCTGTGTATTTCAGATTCAAGATGTTAAAAAGTAAATTTAATTAACATTCCCTCACACTTAAACTCATAAACAGTTACCAAAAACACTTTGTTTTACTTCCAAGACATTCCAAACACTTTTCACACTTAATTTAATGGAAATGAATACTTTGAAAAACAGTACAAATACTTTCATTTCCAGATCAGATGGTATCAGAGCGTAGGATTTGAGCCTTAGGAGCTAGAGTTTTACTTAGCATTTGTTTTTTGAAAAGATATAGTTGATTGTTTGCAAGTTTTGATGCTTACTAGGCTTAAACTCAAGAGAGGTGAAGGACACTTGGTTAGTGCACAAAGCAATCCACAACCAAGAAGGGTCAGAAAGCCACCTCCAAGAGCCATAGAAGCAGCTTCAAGCATGTCTTCAATAGAGGGAGAAACTCCTGAAGATATGGATCCCAAGGAAGAAGAACGAGTATTCCGGAAAGCTTTCTTGGATATGACTGAGATGGTGAGGATACTCTACCAAGAAATGAATGATAGGCTTGTTGGAGAAAGGTCTAAGAACTAGAAAGAAGGAGAGGGTTCTTCAGGAGGAAAGAAAAGTGATGAAAAGTCAAAGAAAGGACACGGAGGAAATGGTGATCCACCATCCTCATCTTCATCCTCTTCCTCTACATCGTCATCCTCAACTTCAGTGAATCAATCTCACAAGTCTAAAACCACTGGTAAAAGTCCATTTTTAAAGCTTGATGTCAAATTTTAGTTTCCTATGTTTAACAGTGAAGTCAATACAGAGAAAATTGAAAATTGGATGAGACAGTTGGAAGTTTACATGAGGATACATAACCTTCATGATAACAACACCAAGATACAGTTAGCCTCGTTGAGAATGGATGGAGCAGCATTGGTATGGTGGGTAGCCAAGACCAAGGATGAAATTAAAAAACATGGTAAGATCACTTTATCATGGGCTGAATTTATTTCTGCAATTAAAAAACAATTTTATCCATTAGCTCATTTACAAAAGGCTATCATGAATTGGAAAAACTTCAGACAGCTTAAGGGACAAAATGTACAAGACTACACCCAAGAGTTTAGGAGAAGAGCACTCTTATTAGGGGTATACTTACAAAGTCAAGATGCTTTGCTGAAATATATAGGTGGTTTGCACAGCTACCTTAAACATACTATTCTTATGTTCAATCCTACTAGTCTAGATGAAGTTTGTGTACAAGCTACGCATTTAGAGGCTAGAGGGAAAAACACTTTTGATGAGGGTAGAAACAAACTTTTTAAGGGGAAGAACAAAGATAAAACCTTTAAGGGAAAAGGCAAAAAGAATGCATCTATCAAACAAGAGGGTGAGAAAGTGATATGTAAACAATTTTTCAAGAGAAGGCCATGAAGAGAAAAACTGTTGGAAATTACATCCTGAAAAAAGAACTCAGTTTAACAAAAACAAAGGAAAGAAGAAAAGTGCAACTACTATAACTACGCCACAAGATTTAGGTGATGATTCAGGAGACGAAACCAAAATTGTAGCCATGGGTTTGAAAAGTATGAAGTGAAAGGACACTGAAACTAAGCCAAGCACTAGTACTTAAAACTGTCATGTACAAACTCCAAATGAGGAAGAAAGAATTGAATTGTTCCATGTGAGGGTAGTCTCAAAACATACAAAAATTGACACATTGTTTGACAATGGGTCACAAGAAAATATCATATAAAAATACTTGGTAAAACAACTTAAACTTGAGACCATTCCACATCCAAAGCCTTATCCACTTAGGTGGATATGCAAAGATGCAAACTTACAAGTCTCAAGAAAGTGCATATTGCGATTCGCGATTACTGCACACTTTATTGACACAGTTTAACTTGATGTAGTATCGCTTGATATATCAGGAATTGTTTTGGGAATTCCTTACTTATTTTACAAGAAAGCTATCTTCCATCGCTATGAAAATAAGTATAATCTCTTTAAAGATGGCAAGGATTTTACTGTCAGATCACATCGCAAGAAGGAAAATATATCAAAGGTGAATGCGGGACAAGTAAAAAGGCTAGTGAATTCTAGTAAGAGTTTTGTACTTCTTATAGTTAAGCCCAAGGTTGATGTGAATCATGAGTCATTTGAAAATTGTAATTCCAAGCTTAAATCAGATTTATATGATGTAGTTGATGCACATCATGAGATGTTTCAGGAACCGACAGGTTTACCTCCTAAAAGGGATATTCAACATAAAATCCATTTACATCAAGATTGTCCTCTTCCTAACATAGGCATGTACCACATGTATATCATGGAGAATGCTGAAATCAAGAGGAAAATTAAAGACTTGTTGGACAAAGGATTCATAAGACTAAGCACTTCGCCATGTGGGTCACCGATAGTGTTGATTCCAAAGAAAGATGGAACTTGGCGCATGTGTGTGGACTTCAGGGCATTGAACAAGATAACGATAAAGAATCGTTATCCACTCCCAAGGATAGATAATTTGTTAGATTAGCTGAAAGATGCTAAATATTTCACTAAGTTAGACTTATGTAATGGTTATCATCAAGTTAGAATTGCAGAAAATGACATTTGGAAGACAACATTTAAAACCAAACAAGGACTCTTTGAGTGGCTTTTTATGTCGTTTGGTTTATGCAATGCACCTACAACTTTCATGCGGGTAATGGATGATGTCTTACGTCATTTTCTTGATGATTTTTTTATTATCTACTTAGATGACATGTTAATTTTCAGCAAGACTAGAGAAGAGCATGTCATGCATTTTAAGAAAGTACTTGATATTATGAAGAAAAATCAGTTGTTTCTTAAAATGTCAAAGTGTGAATTTGGAAAGACTTCTTTGGTTTATTTGGGACACATAGTAGGAGAAGGTGCTTTGAGAATTGATCCTTCTAAGGTATAAGCCATTGTGAATTTTCCTACTCCCAAATCCATTACAGAGGTAAGAAGTTTTTTGGGTGCAGCTCAGTATTGGAGGAAGTTTAATTCTAACTTCTATGCCATAGCAGCTCCTATGCATGCAGTGAAAAGTGTGAAGTGTGCTTTCCAATGGGGAGGAAAGCAACATAAAGCTTTTGAGTCTTTGAAAGAGAAGATAAGTTCAGCTCCAGCCCTTGCATTATCGGACTTGAGACAGCCATTCAAGATTCAGACCAATGCTAGTGATTACGCCATGGGTACAGTCTCTTACAACATGGTAAGCCTGAAACATGGGTACAGTTCTGAAACATTTAATGGTGCTGTTGTGAATTATCCTACATATGATAAGGAGTTGTATGCATTGGTACAAAGCATCAAAAAGTGTAAACACTATTTAATGGGCAAAGAAACAGTTGTTCATACCGACCATCAACCTTTATAGTACTTGCAGTTGCAAAGTAAATTGCAACAGTCATGACATTTCAGATGGATGGGCTTCCTACAACAATTTCACTTGGTAATAAGGTACAAGAAAGGTATTTACAATAAAGTTGCTGATATGCTTTCAAGGCCTATTATTAGTGCTACTACTTTACTTAAGAATGATTCTATTGTACATGAGAGCTACATAGAAAAGTATGCTTCAGATGTTGATTTTAAGGATGTGTATGCTAACTTGAGTGAACGGAATCATGTTGAGGAGAATGATTATCATTTGCATAATAATTTGTTGTTTCATATGGGAAAGTTATGTATAACACAGGGGGAGAGACTAAGCATCATGAGAGAAGCTCATTCTTCTCTTATTTCTAGACATTTCAGGGTAAGAAAAATGGTGGCACATTTACAGAGGTATTGTTATTGGCCTCGCATGGTAGATAGTGTTTCACGTTTCATTAGAGGTTGTTCATTATGTGCTACAAGAAAGCCTAGCAATAGGAAGCTTGGTTTATATACGCCATTTCCGGTACCTTCTAGACCATGGGAGAGTGTTTCTATGGATTTTGTTGGAGGGCAACCATTATCTAGAAAGAATTATGATTATATTTATGTAGTAGTTGATCGATTCAGCAAGATGTGTATTCTTATGCCATGTAAGAAATCTATAAGTGTTAAAAAAACTACTGATTTATATTTTCAACATGTATGGGTTCATTATGGCTTGCCTACTTCTATTGTTAGTGACAGGGATTCCAAATTTGTTGGGAATTTTTGTTCCAATCTATGGAAGATGATGGACACCAAGTTGAAGAAGATTATTGCTTTCCATCCGCAAACAGATGGCCAAACAGAGGTAGTGAACATAACCATTGTACATATTTTGAGAGGTTATTGTAGCAAGCATCCCAAGCTTTGGGATGAGCACTTGCATTACATTCAACGTGCTTACAACCAGGCCAAGCACTCTTCTACAAATACTTCACCTTTTGAAGCTCGCTTTGGGTATTTGCCTAAGTCACCTTTAGATTTAATTCTTGAGAAGGATGTGGCCATTGATGGGCATAGTGACATTGACAAAGCTCACATGTTCATTGAAATAATTCAGCTCATACATCAGCAAGTTCAAGAACAACTTGAAAAAAGTCAAGGCAAGTACAAGGAGAGGCATGATAAACACAGAGTTGATCATAAGTTTCAAGAAGGAGATGAGGTATGGCTGCATATTAGTAAGGAAAGAATGCAAGGAGAAGGTAAAAATCTAAAGCCTATTTGTTATGGTCCATTCAAGATTCTTAAACAAGTTGGAAATAATTCTTTTCAACTAGATTTTCCTTCATATATGCAAATGTATTCCGTTGTGAATGTGGAAAATTTACGTTTGTATGAATCTCCTTTAATTGCTGATTATGAAAGTGACATTCAGCTGCCATCCATAGAGGATTTCTCGCCAAAATTTTTGGATGAGTTGAAAGAGGATGCTATCCTTGACAGAAGGACACACACTTCGAAGAGGGGAAATGTTGATTATGTTCGAGTTGGTCTTAAAGGAAACAAACTGAGTAAGGCAAAGTGGATTCAGGTGGAAAAGGTGAGGGATCTGTACCCTCATCTTCTTAACTGGTAATTGAAGGCTTTTGGGGTCCAAAAGCTTCCCAATGGGGAGGTGTGATCAGGTGATCATGTCCAAGAGGAAAAAAACGCTCAAAATTGGAATTGCTTAGAATTGGTTTCAAATTAAATGATCGGATAGGCCTCGTCGCTGTGATTCTGGTGCTGTGAACGGGACCCAAATCCAATGTCGTATGAGGAAGATATTGAAGTTTTAAAATGCCTAATACCCTTCAACACAGGACCTTTGAACTCAAAATTTTTTGTCATCTTTAGAAAAAATTTAATGCAAGATTTCATTTTTTAAGGTTTTTTGGTGGCCCCAGGCCAAAGGTTTATCACTGTTTGAAAAATGGTGATGGTTGGAAATCGACCCAAGTTGAACGTGTTCGGGTCAATCGGGCACGACCCGACCCGAATGTTCACGAGTCACCCTGAACGCAAACCCCGTGCAGCGAATAAATGTGAAAAGGTCATGGGTGGAGGTCAACCCGACTTGCATGCAAACGGGTCAGCAGTCGGGTCGACGATGGTTGGTGTTGAACAGAGGTTGGGTGGAAGTGGGTTAAGCCCCTATGGAGCCGACCCCTATCCATGTGACCTCCAACGAAGAACCGGGTGCTAAAAGATTTCCGGCGGAGTTTAAAGGGGGCCAGCCCCCATACCATATGTCCCAGGGCTCGGGACTAGAACCCAACCATCTGGCGGTTATGACGGCGGTGGTTTCAGGCCCCATGTGGCCAGTGCTTATCTACGTTTTATGTCACGGTTTTAAAACCGTTAGCTGTTGGTTCCAACGGTTTCAGCGGGGGTGAGTCATGTGACCACCCTGCCTGACATTAATTGCCACATCAAATAGCTCCGACAATTTAGTGTAGTTTCCGCTGAATCTATCATGTCCACCAATTTAGTTGGATTAACTGTAGTTAGCCCACATTTAGTAGGATTTTTACTTGACATTGGGCATAATATTGTTTTTGACATAACTTCTCCAATATTGGACCAATTTGGATGAAATTTTGGTCAATTTTGAGTATTCTAAGCATTATGGAGCCATTGGAATGGGTTGCAAAGCCAACAAAGGTGTTTTTTAGCCATTTTTATTTCAGGGAAGCTTGGAGAGCTATTAGGGCCATGAGGGAAATGGAGTTGCATTGGGCTACACTTCACTGTTTGAGGTGAAATAAAAGCCATACTTAGCTTATTTCTGTCTTTTGAATTCATTTCCACAGCTGTTTCAACATGTTTAGGCTTGTTTCTCACTGTAAAACCAATTTTAACATCATAATATATCAAGGACATGCCCATTGGGAGCCTTGGACTCGACAGATGTAGCCTAGGAGGGGTGAATTGCCTCATCATGTTGCTGTGTGTTTATGGTGAAGTTATTCTGCTGTGTATTTCAGACTCAAGATGTTAAACAGTGAATTTAATTAACATTCCCTCACACTTAAACTCATAAACAGTTACCAAGAACACTTTGTTTTACTTGCAAGACATTCCAAACACTTTGCACACTTAATTTAATGGAAATGAATACTTTGAACAACAATATAAATACTTTCATTTTCAGATCACTTGTTTCGCTCCATTTGGTCTACTTGTTTGTAAATGACCCTCCTTTGAAGTTTGATCATATTTGTGTCATTGGGTTAAAAAATGTAAATAAATATATAATATTTTTATGTTTGCAATTAAAATAGTCTTTATTGTAAATATTAATTTTTAATTAATTTTTACTAATTTTTTCATTTTTCACTAATAGTCCTACAAAATGATCCAGCCAAATTATACAATGAATTAAAACACGTTTCAAGATCTTGGTAATTTACTCCATTTTATTATTTTAAAATAGATTGCCAAATTCATAATTTCAAAATCGCAAAATGGTTGCAGTCCAATTTGTAAAATTGTTAATTCATGTAAGTCCCATTTCACAACACATCCTTCGAAAAAACACGATCTAAAAAAATTTTGTTTTTAAAATTGCAATTTCAAATATACGATCTAAAATAATTTTGCGTTGCGATATTGCAATTGCAATATATCACAACCACATATCACAAATATTTGATATTTGTTTTATCAACTTGTATTAAATATGCCAAAATCCAATTACAATTTTATTTAAAGAGTTAATTTTTTAACATAAAATTTGATTGACCTCGTTATACCTCCCGACCCATTTGCCTTACCTCATCCTCACGCCACCTTATCCCTCCAGCTCACTATTCCACTCATCCTCCTTATCTCTCCGTCCACCTCACCCTCCACTCCTTATCTCTCCATACCTCCTTCTTTATCCTCATCCTCACGTAACCTCCATTATGTATTAATATTATGTTTTGAATTAAGAAGATTTTATAAAAAATATTATATTATATTAATATTATAATATATATTATATTTTAATTACATAATTCTAATACAATTTAAATTATAATATTAATATAATATTTAATTAATCACTAAATCAATTTTTAATTAGTTTAATTTTAGTTACAATTAATTTATTAGTTAAGATTAACCATATAATTAATTAAGTATTAATTAATAGATAATTATAATTTAATTTAAAATTAGATTGTAACTAAATTAGACTAATAATATAATTGCAATTAATTAATATTAATTAATTAAATATTATAATCTCATTTAGAATTAGAATTTAATTTAAAATTGCTGATTTTTAGCTTAATCCATAAAAATTCTAGAATTTTGTCCATTTTTATATACCAATTTTGGAAGCTCATAGATTGAGTTTTACTTAGCCAAATGAGGCCGGGATGGCTCATTGGATAGATAAAATCACGAAGATTATTTTTGAAGTGGTTTCATTTCCATATTTAATCATTTATTGGGTTTAAAAGATAGTAGAAGATAAAACTTCAATTTTTTTTTAATAAAACTAATTTTTGAGTTTAATTTTCTGCATTTTCATTCGCCCACAACTTCTTCTGAATGCAGATCCATTCGTATATGTTCTCCTTGGCAAATTATATCATCATATGCATCAATTGAAAGCTTAAATTTCTTTTATTTCAATTATGTAATTAAGTTTTAATTGGATTTGATTTAAATTTCAGATTTGGCATTTTGATTTTGATTTTTACATTTTTTTTTTTTGATTTGTTTTTGCAGGAAAACAGTTGAAGAGATGAGGAAAAGAAGATATTAATTAACGAAAATGCTCCAATAATTGAAGAATATGATTTTGAGCCAATAGAAATTGATGGAGCAGATTCACTCTTCAGTAAACTTTCTTATTAAGAAATCCTTTTGTAAATCTTAGGAGATGAAGTTTTCATGCATTCTCGATGAAAAAAGTAGTAGGAGTTAGAAGGAATGTTAAATATTGGCTTAATAATAGCACTAGGGTTTGGAAATTTTTTTCAATATGGACCTAATGTATTCTAGTGCACTAGCATTTTCAACCTTACAAAAACAAGGAGGTTTCACCCTAGGAATGTATGATCCATACATGTGATTAATACATACATTGTTAAATATTTAGTGGGGGTTGTATTACTTTGTTTATCCTTTAATCTCGTTCCATTAACTAATAATAATCACAACATTTATATCAATTATAAGTACATATAGATAATCTACATATATCATGAACAAAAACACATAAACAAGAAGATTCTCCATTGTATTTAGAGATAAACAATATACACAACTTTGACATAGAAATCAAGATAGAGTGCATGGCTCTTAACTTGTAATAAATAACTAACAACTCAAGACTCTTCACTCAATGACTCTCTTTTAACTACATTGCATGCCTCATATACATAGGTGACTAAAACGGTTACAAAATATTCTAGAATATACTAAGGAATGTGCTAGTTGTAACCCACTCATACAAAATAATACAAAAACATTTGTGTCTTTGGAGACTTGTGCAAAGGACGGGGGGACTAGATGTAGAGGGTGTATGAGGTGACTTATTAGTTTTTTTGTTCGGTATGTGTTATATTCTTTCAATAATGGTGGGCGGACCGGCCTATGGATTTTTGCATGGGTTTACACATGGTTTTGGGGCATGATGGTTTTCAGCCCCTGGTATTTTGTAGATCCAATCAAGGGAACTACAGTTATGTTATAATCCAGGGTTAATGAATTTAGGTTTATGAATGCTTCAGCATGTATATATCTATGTTGAAACACTAAAAGGAATATAATAAAAAATCAAACTGGTAGTCCTGGTTTTGGGATCCAGGGGAAAAAAATCTTTGTGTATCTGTTTTATGTTTTATGCTCTTGCTATTGTTTATTTACTGTTTTTAAGAATTCGTTTGCAAATAATTTATGTATAGGGTTAAACCTACATTTAGTATCAGAGTTGTTTCAGCTTGAAGGGGATGCCTTTGTTTCTGAGGGGTTTTTTTCTCGGGCCTGTGGTAGACCCTGTTTAGTGGGAGACCTGCGGGATTGATTCTTGCAGTGAAAGAAGATGGCAAGCAGTGGAAAGATAAAGATCGAGAAAATTAATGGTCATATTTTTGAGTTGTGGAAGCTCAATATGAAGGATCTGCTGGTGGATAAAGATCAGTGGATTGCGGTAGATCCGAGTACTTAACCAATGACAATGTTAGATGAATACTGGGCGAAGTTGGATCAGAAGGCAAAGAGAACAATATGGTTGTGTATCTCAGATTCAGTATTGTTGAATGTATCTGGGGAAGCTACAACGAAGACTTTGTGGGTCAAGTTAGGGACTTTGTACCAATCTAAGTATCTTGTGTATAAATTGTTGCTGCGGAAAAAACTGTATAACCTAAGGATGAAGGATGGAGACTTGGTGACAGAGCATCTAAATGCCTTCAATACTATGGTAAGTCAGTTATCATCTGCTGATATTAAAATCTCAGATGAAGATAAGTGCATCAGTTTGTTGTGTTCTCTACTAGATTCGTGGGAAAATCTGGTTATTGCAATAGGTAGCAATACAACTATCTTGAATTTTGATGAAATTGTCTCAGCCTTGCTATCGAAGGAAATGAGACGGAGAAATATGGAGGGAAAGAATAGAGATGCCTTATTTGTACGAGGAAGGTCCCATAAAATGATTTTTTTTTTTTTGAGTGGGAGATCTAAATCTAGAGGGAGATCTAAATCTCCAGGAAGGCATGTAAAGGTTTGCTAGAAATGTAGAAAGGAAGGGCACTACAAAAAGGACTGAAAATCTAAAGCTCCTGAGAAAGGAAAGGGATCTGATGATGCTCCTTCTGCAGAGGAAAAAACCACCTCAAATGATGGCGGGGATGTGTATTTGGCTTCTTCTTCAAATACACATGTAGATCATGAGGCATGGTTGATTCAATTAGGTGCATCCTTTCACTTCACTCCCCATAGGGAGTGGTTCTGTGAGTATGAGAAGTATGATGGTGGTTATGTCTTCTTAGGAGATGAGAGGATGGCCAGAATCATCAAACATGGAAAATTCAAGCTGAAGCTGTAAGTTGGAAGGATTAGAACACTTCCTGGTGTTCTGCATATTCCTGCGTTGGCCATAAATCTGATTTCTGTAAGAAAGATGGATGATGCAGGTGTAAAGACAGTGTTCAAGAAAGATACTTGCAAGATGGTTCAGTGAGCACTGGTATGAATGTGGGGAGTTTGGATTGGAACTTTGTACAAGCTTTAGGGTAGCATTGCTATTAATGGGTGAAACAATTTTGTGGTTCCTGAGAGTGGAGCGGAAAGCCTAGTGGTCTCTAGAGAAAAGACCATGCTATGGCATCAAAGGCTTGGACATATTGGAGAGAAGGGCCTTCAGACACTACATGGTAATGGTATGGTAGAAGGCATGCCTAATTTATCTCTGGATTTAGATTTTTGTGAACATTGTGTATATGGGAAACAGAATCGGGTGAGTTTTCCTTCTGGTGCTAAGAGGTTGAACAAGATATTTTAGCTTGTGCACAATGATGTGTTTGGACCTGTGTCAGTCCCATCACTAGGAAAGTCTGTGTACTATGTTTCATTCATAGATGAATTCTCAAGGAATACATGGATATATTTCTTGAGGAAGAAATATGAAGTCTTTGACAGATTTAAAGAAAAGGCTCTGGTGGAAAACCAGACAGAGAGGAAGATAAAGGTGCTGAGGACAGATAATTGTGGAGAGTTCTGCAAGAAGGAATTTGAAGAGTTCTGTAAGAAGTGTGGTATAGCACAATAGAAGACTAATCCATACACACCTCAACAAAATTGAGTTGCAAAAAGAATGAACAGAACGTTGATGGAAAACACAAGAAGCATGCTCAGTGGTATTAGGTTAGGACATGAATTCTTGGAAAAGGTAGTGGAGACTGCATGTTACCTAGTTAACAGATCACCTTCATTAAGATTGGAGGATAAGACTCCACATGAGGTATGGACTAGTAAGAACCCTCTCTTTCACATCTAAGGGTATTTGGATGTGATGCATATGTACATGTATTAAAGAAGAAAATGATCAAGTTGGATAATAAATCTAAAAGGTGCATCTTTATTGGGTATAAGGATGGTTTAAAAGGTTACAAGTTCTGGAACCCGGAAATAAGGAAGGTTGTGTACAGTCAAGATGTAGTGTTTAGAGAGGTGAAATATGTTGTTAAACATGAATTCATAGCCAAGGAACCTTAGAATATAGAGTTTTAGCTAAATGAGGATGAATCCGAATCTACAACAGAACAAGATTCAGAAGAGGAAGAGCCATAAACTCCAGCTGTGAGAAGATCTGTTCGAGAAAGAAGGCAGCCAGAAAGATATAGTCCATCTTATTTCTATTCAAATTTTGCTTTAACTATCACTGATGATGATCCTAGAACTGTCAGGGAGGAAATGGATTCAGAGAATGGAAAACTATGGAAGGAGGCCATGGTTGATAAAATGGAATCCTTGCACAAAAATGAGGGGATTTGGTGGAGTTTCCGGCTAGAAGGAAGCCCGTCGGGAGAAAATGGGTGTTTAAGAAGAAGATGAATGTAGAAGGCAAGGTGGATAAATATAAATCTCTGGTGGTAGCAAAAGTTTATTCCCAGGTGCGGGAATTGATTTTGGTGATATTTTTTTTCCTGTTTCCAAGGTTACTTCTATTAGATTACTTTTATTTGCTGTTGTTGCATTTGATTTTTAGGTAGAACAGATGGATGTGAAGACAAAATTTCTTCACGGGGATCTGGAAGAGGAGATATACATGAAGCAACCTGAAGGCTTTACGATGAAGGTTAAGCAAGAACTAGTATGCAGGTTAAAAAAGTCTTTGTATGGGTTAAAACAGTCACCAAGGATGTGGTATCAAAAATTTGATACCTATATATGGGGAATTGGCTTCACTAGAAGAAAAGAGGACCACTTTTTGTATTTTAAATTAATTCGTGACCGTTTTATTTATTTGGTATTGTATGTGGATGATATGTTACTGATTGGAAATGATAAAGAAATTATCCAAGATTTGAAGACCCAATTGTTCTTGAAATTCGACATGAAGGATCTTGGTGCTGCAAACTATATTTTGGGCATGGAAATTAAGAGAGATTAGATAAAGAGGAACCTCTGGTAAAACCAGAGGAAGTATGTCAAGACAATATTACAGAGGTTCAATATGCAGGATAGTAAACCGATGAAGGTTCCTATTCTTGTAGGTGTAAAGTTATTGGCTGAGCAATGTCCCAAGGCATAAGAAGAAGAGGAGGACATGTCTCGTGTTTCATATTCAAGTGCAGTGGGTAGCCTGATGTATGAAATGGTTTGTACTAGACCAAACATTGCACATGTAGTGGGAGTATTGAGCAGGTTTATGTCAAAACCAGGGAAGGAGCATTGGACAACAGTGAAGCGGGTTTTCAGATACTTGCGTGGGACTAGTGATTATGGTTTGTGCTACCAGGGAAGACCAAGATTGGACCAAGTTTTGGAAATTTTTGGTTTTGTTGATGCAGACCGGGCTGGAGATATGGACCAAAGAATATCTACAAGTGGGTATGTGTTTAGCCTATTTGGAGGTGCAGTCAATTGGATGAGTAAAAGACAGTCTGTAGTGGATCTTTCAACTACAGAGGAAAAATACATGGAAACCACTAATGAAAGCAAGGAATTTTGGTTGTAGAGATTGTGTTCAAGTATGGGGTTGGTGCAACAAGCTATAAGGATAGATTGTGATAGCCAAAGTGCAATTTTCTTGGCTAAGAACCCTACTTATCATTCAAAGACAAAGCACATTGACGTTCAATATCATTTTGTGACAGATATGGTTGAGGATAAAAAGGTGTTGCTGGTAAAGGTGAACAATTTAAAGAATGTTGCAAATGCATTTACGAAGTTTGTGAGCACTCATAAGTTCTCTTAGTGTAGATAAACAATAGGTGTTACAAGATTAGAATAATGAATAAGATCTCCTATGGCCCCCCTATGGAAAGAAAACAACAAGTGGGATAATTTTGGGTATGTGTTATATTCTTTCCACAATGGTGGGCGAACCTGCCTATGATTTTGTGCATGGGTTTACACATGGTTTTGGGGCATGATGGTTTTCGGCCCCTGATATTTTGTAGATCCAGTCAAGGGAACTATGATTATGTTCTAATCCAGGGTTAATGGATTGGGGTTTATGAATGCTTCGACATGTATATATATGTATTGTAACACTAAAAGGAATATAATTAAAATCAAGCTGGTAGTCCCGGTTTTGGGATCCAGGGGAAAAAAATCTCTGTGTATCTGTTTTATGTTTTATGCTCTCGCCATTGTTTATTTTCTGTCATTAATAATTCATTTGTAGATAATTTATTTATAGGGTTAAAACCTACATTTTCCATACTCAAGGTCTTGTGGAATCATTTACTCAATCTTATTTGAAATTGTGTAATCAAGCTTCTATAAAAAATGCATTCTCAAGCTTCTACGACCTCTAGACATATGTGGATTCATCAGTTGTTCAAATCTGTTCTACACCAAAATTTAGTCAACTTCTTTACCACACCTTCCACCTCATCCTTTAGTTGGGTTCTTCACCTCATTCCTCAAAAAATAAATTTGAAATTATGATGTTCTCTAGTTTTTGCATCCTTGAACTTAGTAAAATAATCCCAAGTATTGGTCCATCCGTAGTTAACATCTTAGTATTTATATGCATGCTTAGTTGGTGATGATTTTATTAAGTCACTAGAGAATTTTTTGAGGTAAAAAATGGGCTTCAAAACAAAAATGTGCCATAAAAATAAAATTTAAAAGAACCAATAGTATTCAAGATTATGATGTCAACCATAAGGGTAAATAGTTTTGGAGGGAAAGGTAAAGATACCTTTTTAATAGTATTTTTGACATACCTTCCTATAGGTTTTCTAAAATATTAGCAAACCAAGTGTAGGTACTTGTTGGATTCAAAATTAAATTTTGCATCTAACGAGTACCCACTCTGCATACATTTAATAGGCTTAGAGAGAGATAAAGTGAAAATAGATGAAAAAATATTAGCTAAATCCTTCCATAATCCACCCTCTATAAATAAATCCATATGCACTTTCATATTGCTAGGGAGTTCTTCAAGAAAGGAACAAGCAACCACCTTATAATTCAAGATATGGGAAATAATCAAGACAACCTTTTTGTGTTGGGATATTCCCATCCCCTATTCCATATACTAGTCCAACATGAACTTAGAGAAAGCCCCATAGAAGGAGAATACAAAATGCATAAAATGCACATACCTAATATTGATAGGAGATTTACACACTTAAGAGTTAGTTAATATTAATTTATTCTAATATATCTTTAGGTAAGTGTGTTTCTTTAGTGTTTATTGAAATTATCTAATCGAATTGTGTTCTTAATGTAGGGGCATCTAACATTCAAAAACATTTTTGACCTTCTTAGGTCAAAACCGATTTACCAAAGGAAGTTGATTTCCTTAATTTTATTTAATTTGTAATATTTTCCTAGTTGTAAATCTAGAAGATATCTATGTTGCTAGGAAGTTTGATGGGAGTCATTTAGTTGTTATGTAAAGGGATAGACTTAGCCAAATTAGGAATTTGTTATATGATTCAATAAAGTATATTGGATTTGTTTATTTTGTTGAGTTGGGTAAGAGAGCTCTATGTAATAGATTTTTCAATATAATTTAGTTGGAAGAGAGTTGAGTATGTATTTAGAGAGATTTTGATCTTTGGAGAATGTGAGAGTGTGAGAGTGTGTAGAGAAGAAATATTATGTGCAATCTGTTCAAATTGTAATCTTCCCTATTAGTTTGGATATATATATATATTTGTGTATTTTTATGTTGTATTTGAGGTCGTGTTAAAGTGGGAACATGTGAGATCAATTTCTTGTTATGGTTTGGAAGAATTGTTTTTTCATAGGAAAAGTAATCTTGATTCTAAATATTAGAGGTTGAAGGTCCAAATTTTCACTACTACGTGTATCAAGTGAAGAGGTATTTAGTTGGAAAAGTATTTAGTTTACAAAAATTTGAGTGACTAAGTAATCAACCAGATTCAAGGTCAAAATTCATATCTGGGCTATAATATATTCAGGGTGGACCCCATTGCAAGTTAAATTGTAGAGTTGGGTCAATTGAATTTAGGATCATAGTTGATCATCCAAATTAAAATTATTTGGTGTGGGCCCTATGACAAGTTATAACAAGGACCTAGGTGTTGGAACTCATTCAAGAATGTTATTGAAGTCAAAAATTATCGAGGCCCGAAGAGTTATACTGATAAAGGAGTATATACATCTTCAAAGGTATCTAGTCCCCACTAAAGTACACTAATATCTAGACCACTAGATATCTATATTTCACGTTAGAGTGAAAATATATCTAGATAAATGAGACCATCCCAATATCTAGATCTGTCACTTTCCCAAAAGTTGTTAGTTGATAGAGGCGAAAAAGCGTTTGTCATAGATTTTTGTCAATTCGAACCATAAAGATGTTTGGTTCATTAGGACATTGGATCGAAGGACTCACAAAGTAAACATTTGGATCTTTGAATTTTTATCTTACTTTAGGTTTTGGTATTTACACCAATTGAAAAGGGATTTCGGTACTTTCCGCCAGTTAAGAAAATTGGGAATTTAAGAAGGAAATTGGCTATTGTGCTTGGAACATTGTAGTGGGAATAAAAATATAGAGGAACCATATGCAAGAGGGAGAGATGGAAAATCTCTCAGAATAAATTTTAAGAGTACCGATCTACTATTAATGAAAAATCAAATAAAAAGAGACTGGAGGGTAACAATTTGGTATCAGAGCATAGGAGTGCTAAGATATGGCAGAAAGACATCGAGGAGAAGTTTGAGGAGCAGGTCAAGGAGGGCCTACAATGAATGTAACCCTGCTAGCAGAGATGAGGCACATTATGACAAGGTTAGAGGTGATGGAGACTAATTAGAAATGATGAGATAACATGGGATATGTTAGTGAAGAAGAAGCTGAATAAGGAGAAAATGTTGAAGATTATAGTTAAGGTGAGTGTGAGACAAAATATTGAAGTGTAAATATATGAATTTAATTTAGATTATGATGAATTTATGGATATGATCAACACCATGGATAAACATTTTTATTATGAAGATGTTGATGAATAGAAAAGAGTGAATTATGCACTGACATTATTGAAAGGTCATGCAACCCTATGGTGGGATGCAGTGCAGGCAGATAGAAAGAGGAAAGGAAAGCCAAAGATCAAGAGTTGGGACATAATGGTGGCTATATTTAAAGGTAAGTTCATGCCATAAGATTACCAACTAGATATTTTCAAGAAATTTCAAAATATAAGACAAAAATCTATGTTAGTAAGGGAATACATTGAGGAATTTTATAAATAAAACATTATAGATGGTCATATTGAAAAAGATGTTGAAAAGGTTTCTAGGTACATTAATGGTCAGCGGTGTGAAATTGAGGATGAGATTAGTATCTTATCCCTAAGGACAATTTAAGATGCATATCACGTAGATTTGAAAAAATAAGATAAGATCACCAAAAAATAGAGTTAGAAGAGTAGACGATGGAGTCTTGCAAGAGGAAAAGGACAACAAAGTGACACATGAAGATTTCAGCCTTCAAGAGAAGAAAGTGGAATTTGAAGTAGCCAGTCACCAAAAGGAGGTGAAGCTAGAGGAAGAATAAATTTCTCAAGAGGTAGAGGTAGAGATTGATACTATTAACCTATATGTTACAGATCTAGAAAATAGGTACATATGTTGTGGGAATGTGCAAAAAACAATACAACAAATCGAAGAAGTGCACATGTGAAAAAATAAAGATAAGAAATTTTGAATTCAATGGAAAATGAAGAAACTTGTGAAGTAGGAGAGTCATTATTGATGAAGATATTTTTAACCAATTCAGAGAAGGAAGCTAAGGAGCTAGTCCACAGGAAAAGAGTGTTCAAAATCGTATGCAAATAAAAGGGCAAGTGTTGAAAAGATGTCATTGATAATGGTAGCATAGATAATTTAGCTTCTACTAGATGGTAAAAAAGAAAAATTTGAAGAGAATAAATCACCCTACTCTGTATAAATTATCATGGTTTGAAAAAAGGACATTAAACTTTAGTGAATGAATAGTGCACAATGGAATTTCAGATTGGAAGATACAAGGATGAGGTGTTATGTGACATAATTCACATGGATATGTTTCATATGTTATTAGCATGACCATGAAGATAATGATAAAAAAGGATATTCACGATGGTAGAAGGAACCCCTGTACACTTCAGAAGAATGGTCAAAAGCACACATTATTACCTTTGTAATGTAGGTTTTAAACCTGAACAGAAATTATCTACACACGAATCTTATAACAGAAAATAAACAATAGCGAGAGCATAAAACATAAAACAGATAAACACAGAGATTTTCCCCTGGATCCCAAATCGGGACGACCAGCTTGATTTTTCATTATATTCCTTTTAGTGTTACAACACATATATATACATGCCTAAGCATACATAAACCCCAATCCATTAACCCTGGATTAGAACATAATCGTAGTTCCCTTGACCGGATCTACAAAATACCAGGGGTCGAAAACCATCGTACCCCAAAACCATGTGCAAACTCATGCACAAAACATGGGTGGGTCTGCATATGAGTGGGACCGCATACCAAACAGCTGTCGTGCGCCGCCCGACCTCAAAGGTGGGGGGCGAGCCTCTCTTGACCCCCCGTCGCGTCTGCAAACGTTATTGTAACGCATGGGGCTAGTCGTGGAAAGAATATAACACATACCCAACATTCTCCCACTTGTTGTTTTCTTTCCACAGGGGGCCACAGGAGAGCTTAGTCATTGGGCCAATTCTTCAACACCCATTATTTCTCTACACCAAGAGAACTTCTGAGTGCTCACAGACTTCGTCAATGCATCTGCAACATTCTTCAAAGTGTCCACCTTTACCAGCAACACCCTTTTAGCCTCAACTATATCTCTAACAAAGTGATATTGAACATCAATGTGCTTTGTCTTTGAATGATAAGCAGGGTTCTTAGCCAAGAAAATTGCACTTTGGCTATCACAGTCTATCCTTATAGCTTGCTGTACCAACCCCATACTGAACACAATCTCTGCAACCAAACTGCTTCCTTGCTTGCATGAGTGGCTGCTATGTATTCTGCCTCTGTAGTTGAAAGAGCCACTACAGACTGTCTTTTACTCATCCAACTGACTGCGCCTCCAAATAGGCTAAACACATACCCACTTGTAGATCTTCTTTGGTCTAGATCTCCAGCCTAGTCTGCATCAACAAAACCACGAATGTCCAACATTCTTTCCAATCCTGGTCTTCCCTGGTAGCACAAGCCATAATCACTAGTGCCACGTAAATATCTGAAAACCCGCTTCACTACTGTCCAATGCTCCTTCCCTGGGTTTGACATAAACCCGCTCAATACTCCCACTGCATGTGCAATGTCTGGTCTAGTACAGACCATTGCATACATCAGGCTACCCACTGCACTTGCATATGGAACACGGGACATATACTCCTCTTCTTCTTGTGTCTTGGGACACTGTTCAACAGACAGCTTTACACCTATAGGAATAGGAACATTCACCGCTTTACTATCCTGCATATTGAACCTCTGCAATATAGTCTCGACATACTTCCTCTGGTTTAACCAGAGCTTCCTCTTTGCCCGATCTCTCTTAATTTCCATGCCCAAAATATAGTTTATAGCACCAAGATCCTTCATGTCGAATTTGGAGAACAGTTGGGTCTTCAAATCTTGGATAATTTCTTTGTCATTTCTAATCAACAACATATCATCCACATACAAGACCAAATAAATAACACGGTCACCAATTAATTTAAAATAAACACAGTGATCCTCCTTGCTTCTGGTGAAGCCAAGTCCTCGTATATAGGTATCAAATTTCTGATACCACATCCTTGGTGACTGTTTTAACCCATACAGAGACTTCTTCAACCTGCATACCAGTTCTTTCTTACCCTTCACCATAAATCCTTTAGGTTGCTTCATGTAGATCTCCTCTTCTAGATCCCCGTGAAGAAATGTTGTCTTCACATCCATCTGTTCTATCTCAAAATCAAATGCAACAACAACAGATAAAAGTAATCTAATAGAAGTAACTTTGGCAACAGGAGAAAAAATGTCACCAAAATCAATTCCCGGCACCTGGGAATAACCTTTTGCTACCAACCGAGCTTTGTATTTCTCCACCTTGCCTTCTACATTCATATTCTTCTTAAAAACCCATTTGCTCCCAATGGGTTTCCTTCCAGCTGCCAATTCCACCAATCCCATGCCTCATTTTTGTGCAAGGATGCCATTTCATCAACCATGGCCTCCTTCCAGAGTTTTCCATCCTCGGAATCTACTGCCTCCCTGACAGTTCTGGGATCATCATTAGTTATAGTGAAGGAAAAACCTGAACAGAAAGTAGATGGACTATACCTTTCTGGTTGCCTTCTTTCCCGAACTGATCTTCTCAAAGCTGGAGTTTGTGGCTCTTCCTCTTCTAAATCTTCTTCTGTTGTAGAATCCGATTCATCCTCCTTTAGCTCAAACTCTATCCTCTCAGGTTCCTTTGGTTTGATTTCATGTTTAACAACATATTTAACCTCTATAAACACCACATCTCGGCTGTACACAACCTTCCTTGTTTTCGGGTTCCAAAGCTTGTAACCTTTTAAACCATCCTTATACCCAATAAAGATGCACCTTTCAGATTTATTATCCAACTTGGTCATTTTCTCCTTTGGAACATGTACATATGAATCACATCCAAATACCCTTATATGTGAAAGAGAGGGTTTCTTACCAGTCCATACCTCATGTGGAGTCTTATCCTCCAACGCTGATGAAGGTGATCTATTAACTAAGTAACATGTAGTCTCCACTTCCTCTGCCCAGAATTCTTGTCCTAACCCGATACCACTGAGCATGCTTCTTGCCTTTTCCATCAGTGTTCTTTTCATTCTTTCGGCAACTCCGTTTTGCTGAGGTGTGTATGGAGTAGTCTTCTGTTGTGTTATACCACACTTCTTACAGAAATCTTCAAATTCCTTCTTGCAGAACTCCCCACCATTATCTGTCCTTAGCGCCTTTATCTTCTTCTCTGTCTGGTTTTCCACCAGAGCCTTAAATTCTTTAAATCTGTCAAAGAATTCAGATTTCTTCCTTAAGAAATATATTCATGTATTCGTTGAGAAGTCATCTATGAATGAAACATAGTACACAGAATTTCCTAGTGATGGAACTGACACAGGTCCAAACACATCACTGTGCACAAGTTCTAATATCTTGTTCGCCCTCTTAGCACCAGATGGAAAACTCACCCGATTCTGCTTTCCATATACACAATGTTCACAGAAATCGAAATCCAGAGAGCAATTAGACATACCTTCTACCATACCATTTCTATGTAGTATCCGAAGGCCCTTCTCTCCAATATGTCCAAGCCTTTGATGCCATAGCATGGTCTTTTCTCCAGAGACGGCTAGGCTTTCCGCTCCACTTTCAGGAACCACAGAACTGTTACACCCATCAATAACAGTGCTACCTTGTAGCTTGTACAGAGTTCCAATCCGAACTCCCCGCATTAATACCAGTGCTCCCCGAACCATCTTGTAGGCATCTTTCTCGAACACTGTTTTTACACCTGCATCATCCATCTTGCTTACATAAATCAGATTTTTGGCCAATGCAGGAATATGCAGAACACCAGGAAGTGTTCTAATCCTTCCACCTTGCAGCTTCAGCTTGACCTTTCCACGTCCGATGATTTTGGCCTTCCTATCATCCCCTATGAAGACATCACCATCATATTTCTCATACTCGCAGAACCACTCCCTATGGGGAGTGAAGTGAAAGGATGCACCTAAGTCAATCAACCATGACTCATGATCTACATGTGTATTTGAAGAAGAAGCCAAATACACATCCCCACCTTCATTCGAGGTGGTTTTTTCCTCTGCACAAGGAGCATCATCAGATCCCTTTCCTTTCTCAGGAGCTTTAGATCTGCACTCCTTTTTGTAGTGCCCTTCCTTTTTTCATTTCCAGCATACCTTTACAAACTTTCCAAGAGATTTAGATCTCCCTCTAGATTTGGATCTCCCACTCGAAACCTTATTCTTGTTTCTGTTTTGGGGCCTTCCTCGTACAGATAAGGCATCTCCACTCTGGCCCTCCATATTTCTCCGTCTCATTTCCTTCGACAGCCAGGCTGAGACAATGTCATCAAAATTCAAGGTAGTTGTATTTCTACCTATTGCAATAACTAGACTATCCCATGATTTTGGTAGAGAACACAACAAACTGATGCACTTATCTTCATCTGAGATTTTAATATCAACAGATGACAGCTGACTTACCACAGTATTGAAGGCGTTCAGATGCTTTGTCACCGAGTCTCAATCCTTCATCCTTAGGTTATACAGCTTTTTCTACAGGAACAACTTATTCACCAGAGACTTAGATTGGTACAAAGTCCCAAGTTTTTCCCACAAATTCTTCGCCGTAGCTTCCCTAGATACATTCAGCAATACTGAATCTGAGACACACAATCGTATTGTGCTCTTAGCCTTCTGATCCAGTTTCTTCCATTCTTCATCTGACATTGCCGTTGGTTTAGTACCTGGATCTACCACGATCCACTGATCTTTATCCACCAGCAGATCCTCCATCTTGAGCTTCCAAAACTCAAAACTTTGACCATTAAATTTCTCGATCTCTATCTTTCCGCCGCTCGCCATCTTCTTTCATCGCAAGAATTGATCCCGCAGATCTCCCATTGAGCAGGGTCTACCTTAGGCCCGTGTAGAAATTTGCTGAATAATGATTAATTATCCACTGAGACTATCCTGATCACATATCAATTCGAATTCATATGCAACACATAATCTCTTCCACTCAGATCATCACACATGCGGAAATAAAACAAGCGATAGCACATCAATTCATCATACACATTAACACAGTATGTATGGGGAAAGCCTATAGCTGAAAGCCCCGCAACTATTGTGTATATTATAATGGAGAAATCATGTAACAAAATTAGTACAATACTCCTCACAAGTACTCAGTACTATCTCATGAAGTTACACACAAACTAGCTTGGTTTTGAACAAGTCACTGGTTCAAAACTCACCACCAATTGCCTTGCCTCTATTGCGCAATCATGGCCTATCTAAATAGAGATCCAAGGTTCGAATCTCCTTGGCTTGACAGCGCAATCATCATGGGCAATTCCTCCAAGTGTGGTGCAAATCTCACGCACAACTGATGTCGCCACTGATAGCTAACTCCACCCTTTCATCTACCTCTTTCACTGGTCTCCACTGAAGTGATCATGCACTGTAGTGAACTGATGTGTTCTTGAGTTGAATAATGAGTTACTAATTAATGAATTAAATAATATTTAATTCACTCCACTCATTACTAGTTGATTAGCTAGTTAAACTAATCTCAACTAGTTCAACTAAGTTAAACCGAACACAACTCCACCAACTGTCTCATCAACTCCACCAAACTTCTGCCACTGAAGTCCTAACTGAAGTCAACCATGCATGAGCTCACCAAACTCCTAGGAATAGCATAATTCCTCTGTCAGATGCATGAGCCACTTCTGTAGCTCGAACTGAAGTGCTCCAAGAGAGTAAACTGAAGTTTAGAGTCCAAATATTATTAAGGGTAAATAATATTTGACTTCCCTATTTTAAGGAGAGGCAGTCTAAAAATAGACTTCGACCTATAGGTCCAAAAAATAGATGTCCATATATTTTTACCAACATGACCAATACTCCAAGAATAACATACTGCAACCCCTGGACCATGCTCCATATGTCTAAAAATAGACATAGTCTAAAAATAGGCTTTGCGCCAAAATTTGCCTGCGGACCCACTTAGTGAAGGCGACTTCATTTCACTAAGCTCCATCATCTTGCTGCATTTTCAACACTCCCTCTCAGCAAGATATGGATTATCTTCAACCCCTATCCTGCCTCTGTGGAATTCGAACTTGCTCCTGGTGAGCGCCTTCGTCAGGATGTCGGCATCCTGATCCTCCGTGGGAACATATGAAAGCATCATGATTCTCCGTTGAACACAATCTCTGATATGATGGTACCTGATGTCGATGTGTTTGGATCTATCATGAAATACTGGATTAGCCGAGAGTTTAATGCAACTTTGGTTATTACAGTAGATCATTGTAGGCTCCAAATGCAACCCGAACAATCCAACGATGATCTTCCTCATCCAAATAGCCTCGCATGCAGCCAAGCTAGCTGCCATGTACTCGGACTCTGCTGAACTAAGTGCCATGGATCTCTGCTTCCTGTTGTACCAGGAAACTGCTATTGACCCAATGCTGAAAACTCCTCCAGAAGTGCTCTTCCGATCCGTTGGGCTCCCTGCCCAATCTGCATCAATGAAGCCAGAAAGCTTCGCTCCATCCTCCTGTTTGTACCATAGACCATATCCCGATGTGCCTCTGATATAGCACAATACATGCTTGCCTGCCTTCCAAAAGAGCTTGGTAGGCTTAACCATATCTTGCGAAAGCTGGTTAACAGCATAACATATATCGGGTCGTGTATTGACCAGATACATAAGCGACCCCACCAACTGTCGATAGACAGTGGCATCCACTACCTCCGCTGAAGTAGCATCCTCCTTCCTCCAACCACCAGGAAGAGGAGTGTCAACAGGCTTGCAGCCTTGCATGTTGAACCTCTCCAGAATCTCCCGGGCATACTTGCCCTGAGAAACAAACAGTCCTCCACTGCGCCGCCAAATCTCCAATCCCAGGAAATAATGAAGGATGCCCAGGTCCTTCATCTCAAACTCTCGTGCAAGATCATCCTTGCATGAAAGTATCAACTGCTCGTCGCCAGTCAAAATCAGATCATCTACATACAGTACGATGATCAACAGCTTCCTCTCCACCACAATCTGGTACAGGTTTGGATCCGCCTCACTCTTGGAGAATCCAAGCCCGGTGAAGTAGCTGTCTATCCGAGTGTACCAAGCACGAGGTTCTTGCTTCAGCCCGTACAGTTCTCTCTTGAGTCGGCACACATGCGACTCACTGCTGAAGATCTCGAAACCTTCAGGCTGCTCTATGTACACCTCCTCCTCAATGACTCCATTGAGGAACGCAGTCTTCACATCCATCCGATGAATGTGCCACCCCATCTGCGCTGAGAGAGCAAGGATCGTCCGTATGGAAGAGTACCTTGCGACAGGTGCAAAGGTCTCCTCATAGTCGATCCCCTCGATCTGTGAAAAGCCACGGGCGACAAATCTCGCCTTGTACTTCTCCACACTCCCGTCAGCCGCCTGCTTCACTTTGTAGATCCATCGCGAACCCACCACCGATTTCCCCTCCGGTCTTGGGACAATCTCCCATGCACTGTTTCTGACGATCGAATCATATTCTTCGATCATGGCATCTACCCATGCGGGTTCCTCCACAGCTTCCTCAAAAGAGGATGGCTTCGTCATGACACATTGACTCACAAGAGCCATGTATCTAGTGTACCGATCCGGTGACTGCCTCTGTCTGCGCTGTGCTGTAGGTGGTCCTACAACCTTCTCTGCATCTCGAGCCAGTCGCTCAGCTTCTGTAGTGCGCATGCGCCCTCTGATGGTTGGCGCTGCATGGGTGGTTTATTCCACCTCCTGAACTTCCTCTTGTGGCTGATCCACATCCGGAAGCTCCTCCTTAGGAACTAACAGCTCCTCATCTGCATGCAATTGTAGCTCCCTCTCAAGCGAGCACTGCATGGCTTTCTCCTCCTGAAATTTTATATCCCGTCGCACAAAAGTCTTGTGACTGTCTGAAAAATACACTCGATAGTTGTGAGGTGTATCAGTGTACCCCACAAATATTCCAACCTCAGCGGTTGGATCCAGCTTTCTTCTCGCATCCTTCGTCACATGCATGTAGATAGGAGAACCAAAAATCCGCAAATGGGAAATATCAGGCCTCTTGCCAGAATAAGCCTCCTCCGGTGTACTCATGCCAAGAACCTTGTGAGGACAACGGTTCTGCACATACACTGCTGTATTGCATGCCTCACCCCACAAGTGAAGGGGTAGGCCCTGATCATGCAACATCGCCCGTGCAGCACCCACGATCGTTCTGTTCTTCCGCTCAGCCACCCCGTTCTGCTGTGGGTTATGGGGTGTGATGAGCTCTCTCCGAATCCCTTCTACGCCGAATCACTAGTACAAATAGCGAATCACTACTACAAAATGGTGAATCTTTGTCTAGTGGAGTTCGAGGTGTTGGTTCCAATGAAGATATGGTAGTTGAACCAGGAGTAGAAGGAAGAGAAACACCGAGACCAAGCATGGCACATGGTGACTTGTGAGGGAAGTAGTTCTCGTGTAGTTTGGAAAACGCATTCTTCTAGTTTTGCTAAGCGTAGTGTTGTTGCTCATGCTACTACTAGCACTAATATTGAGGTTGGAGAGGAGTTTGAGGAAGAATGGAAGGTAGCAGTGGTGGAGAATTACAAAGAGTACCCCATGATGGGCTCCATTTTGCCCTTTGGTATCTGTGCCTGCAAGATCTTCTGTCCATTGAACCAACAATTAACCGTTCAACCAACAATCAACTCGACTGAGTTGATTAGGTACGAGTCAACTTAGACTAATATTCAAAACTATGCTTTGCACTATCCCATATTTATCACACTAATGCTACACAACATTGTGCATTTGCACCCAACTCTCAATAATTCTTTTCCAAGAAAAATCTATAATAAGAAAATTATTTTACTATATTGTTAAGAGGATATTTTCCAAGTTGTTGATATGTTATTTCTATTGTTTTGTGAGCTGGTTGCATAACATATTCCCATGAGCCTATGCCCAGGGTTTCATGGTCAGAAATATGTAAGTTTATACTCATGTGAACCGAATTTTTGCCAAGAATTTGATAGCATAGACAGTTATTTGATTTGAGCAATGAATATTCCATAGGCAAAACGTTGAGCAATGGAACCTTGAGGCAAAAATCTGCAAAGAATCCTCTAGATTCCCTAGAGGCCCATATTTAACAATTTCAAAACATAGTCAACTTTATATTCAAATTTCATGATTTTTTGCAAGGAACGCATAGCCAGTTTTGTCATTTGACCAACCAATTTTCAAGCTATCGCCATATTTGGAGGCATATTGATGCTTTTGGCCACTTTGATTATTTTTTTTTTGACAAAAGGATGGATGTATGTTCCAAGTGTTCGTGATATTTGTATGTTGCAATAGGACAATGAGATTTGAACCTTTGTAGGAAATTCTTGTATGTTGCAATAGGACATTGAGATTTGAACCTTTGCAGGAAATTCATCATTTTAGTCGTTGCACAAAAGTCGAGATGATGCAATGATGAAAGTGGGCCATGTTGACACTTTGACAAAAAGTGATTGTGTTTACAGCCATTAGTATCAAAATTTTGAGACGATCGTGATGATGATGATGAATATGACTTGAATCTGAATTTCGAGACGATCGTGATGATGATGTGTATGACTTGAATCTCATCAACAGATTCAAGAACACCATTTATGCCACTTATGTGTGAAAATCCATTTATGCCACTTTTGTGAGAGATCATTCATTTTTCAAGTTGAAAGAGAACATTTTGTGAATGAGAGTTTTTTTATTGGAGAACGTCTCTTGAGCAAAAGAGAGCAAGAGACATGTCACTCTAGATAAGGGAAACCTTAGGAACAAGTAATGGAGGATAATATCCAATACCAACAAAAGGTTCTCTTACTATTGAAGCACAATTTGATTAGAGCACAAAGCAAAATGAAACAATTCACAAATCAACATCATAGTGAATGACACTTTGAAGTGTGGGATTGGTTATTTTGAGGGTGCAACCATACAAGAACCCTGGTCCTTATAACGCGTTGGAAAGAATTCTCAATATGGTTTATAGAGTGGAGTTGCTTCCTACTCTTCCACATTCACTGTTTAAAAAACATGATTGGTAACAAGGTCATGGTTTAGATTATTATGTTAGAGCTTGATGCAAAGGGAGAAGTCGTATTAGAACTTGAAACAATCATCGAAATATATAAACACTGGACAAGAAAAGAGGTGAGATGAGTTCTTCATATAAAGGCATCTAAAACTAATCAACATTGAAAGAAACACTTATTTCAAAGGAAAGGGCATGCAAAGCCCTTAAAAAAATAACCCACATTCATTCCCATTACCTTAATTATTGATATATTTATTATTATATATCAGTTTATTATTATTGTTATCCAGGCATCTTTGTCTCTGTATACACATAAAGGAGACTCATTTGAATGGTCATCCTATCTTGTGCTCTTAATCTATTGTAAATTGTCTCCTTAAAAAAGCAGTTAATTCATTCTCTCCCACTTGATTTGGACATGGCATTACTAAATTGGGCCTTTTTCATGCTTTTTGCACTACTTGGTACACAACATTGTCATACTTTGAGAAAAATATCAATGTTCATCTTTTAGCTATACTTCATATCACAATAAGAAAGCTTGCTAATTTGCTTAAAAACAAGGCATCCTAACATATAAATATTCGTTATCAAGATATCGAAGATAAAAGCAAAAAAAAACAAAAAAAATGTGGAATTATAATCAATTTGTTTAGAAACCCTATTGTAAATGGTAAATATATATCTAAAATGAAACCTTATGCACAAAACTATGATCATGCCCTAACTCATGGTTCTACAAAAATACATTATTAAATCTCCTTTGGAGGTGGTTCCAAAGGAATTCAAATGAACTTCCCCTACTCTCCTTGGTGTGAAGATGTATAATGTTGCTTGACGATTACCTTAGTTGATTTAACTTTCATGTAAGCCTCAATTGAGTCATTATTGCCCCATAATGATCTTTTTGCATGACCTCATAGGTGTATTTTAAAAACTTAGGTATATTAACCCTCATTTTCTTATACTTCAGTGAAAGCCTCAAAAAATAATAAATTAATTTGGTAAATTATAAAGTGAAAACATGGTTATAAAGATTCATAAAACGTAATTTAAAACTTACAAGATTACGGAGATAATTTAAGCATCATTATCATGCAATGACAAAAAGAGTACAATGTTCACGACACACTAAATGACATCATAGACTTCATGTTTGCCACTTTAGTTTGAAAATCAAGCATAACAAATTGATAAATAAGAACTATTTTCATCATAAAGCTAATGCATTTTATATAGCATGCAAGGTGCTACATTATTAATGCACATTTCATTAAGAACTTAGAACATGATCCAAAACAAGTATAATTGTAAGACAAAATACTAGTGAATTGTTAAATGGAGGTGATTGGTGAAACCCTTCTAAGTAAGATGTTGAACGCTGACAAAAACCCAATAGATAACTATACTTATTCAACCGACAAGTACCTAATAGATAACTATACTTTCCACACTTTATTTCGACCTTCCAATATGATGCGTTCACAAGGATAAAGAATGGGAATTAAAAAAAGACAAGCAACAAGTTCTTAAAAAATTGAACAATTGGGATTCACTTCTTAAATAACGGTGGACAATACAAGGAACCATTTCTAAAAATATGAGAAAATTCCAAGTAAAATCACTGAGTCTTTGTTGGTTTCAGTATTCACTTCTAACACCAAAATTGCTTCTGCTTTTAAGCTTTTCAAAATTAATTATTAATTATTCAAGGTAGGGCAATTTTTACTTTCTTTTTACATCTAAATTTTTGAACTGTTTTCTAAAAGCACAATAATAATTGAGAAACAAGTTAAATGATTTTCAACTTTTCAAAAACACCTCAGAAACAGTTTTTACCCAACATGATTTTGGAAACCATAAATGCAAACCAAAGATTCACTACATATTAGTATACAAAAAAAACTTGGGTACTCATGATACCACTTCTTTGTTATATATATATATATATATATGAGAGAAGGAAAGAAATAACACAACAAAAAAGTGTGATATAACTATTAATTTAATTTTTTTTAAAGAAACATTAACTGCATCTATTAATTTCTGAAGGGAGTTTCCAAAAATTTCATATCCATCAATTATGGATTAATAATTTTGATAGCTTCATATATATAAACAAGTTGCTTGATTGACTCGAAGTTTATTATATCAACAAGAGCCAAGAAAATTTATCAACCAAAAATAATGCAAAATCATGGCAAAAAAGAGAGCCAATGTAGAAAATTCGTAGATCAAGATCAAAGTACACAGATATGAGTAGAATATTATGGAAATCCACAACGCTGACAGCTAACCATCTATTATTGATTACTTGTTTTTTGAAAAGAAGAAAAAGGAGATCACGGTCCTATAAGGCGCCTGGAGTTACATGTCGGGGCCATGGAATTCCTATGATATGATCATTCAAAATTATTTACCACCAAGATTATGACAATGAAGTCTTCCAACCTTTGTAACGTCTTTAACAACAGCTTTGCTCTTAAGTTTTAAGAGACCATGAAGATTTTCATTACCAAGAAGAGCTTTCTTCCTTTTTGTTAGTATATCATCATTTTAAAAGCTCGAAAACATCCATACAACCAAATAAGCTCTTCAATTATCATTCAACTGGTGCTTACTCTTAGTCTCCAACTGGTAAAAGAGAACAAATGCACATTTATAGGCCTTTAAAGTACCTCTAACTGAAGGAACTATAAATTCCAATAAATTATTAC